>JAECUM010001170.1:0-157248 GCA_016617855.1 Megalonaias nervosa
CTCCGTCATAACATGAATTCCAGTATAAAACAACACACACACACACAGTGTGACCCTGCTACAGCACACTCTGTCATAACATGAATTCCAGACCTGCCAACCCTAAAGAGACATTCTCAGTAAGTCAGTTGAAATTTTTCAGTAAGTTGGACCAATTTTCAGTAAGGTGTAAAAACTATTAAGTACTGGCACCAAGTAAAATTTTAATAACCGTTACAGTTTATATCCATGTTGTAACTTACAATTTATAGCTACTGATGTGACTGGTACATGGTACTTTTGCACTTTCTAAGAAACTTTTGGTCAAACTCCATTTTGAAGCATTCTCCCCCTTCACTTTCATGACTAGTATTGCTTCCAAGGTATCAACTGACATAGATGATCTGGATTTTGAGTGGTTTTTTGCAACAAATGAGAACACCCTCTCACAACCTGCATTTGAATGAGGAACAATAAGTACACTCTTCATAATGCTGGACAACAATTTGTATTTGAACTGGCCATTAGCATCCTTGAGTTTACTAATAAGATCCCATTGCATGTCAACTCATTTAGTGTTTAAGATCTCAGGATTCAATTCATCTACTTGGTAATTCAAAAGCTCTGCTTCCAAGTTGTCTCGCCAGTTGGTTTCTTTGGGTTCCATACACATAAATCTTGATGGGAAATACATCACACTGCTAAAATCACTCATCATCCTTTTTGATACATCAGCAACTGCACTGTGTTTCAGAAGTTCATTATTCAAGGGAAACCTCTTAACAATGTAATCACAAACAGTTGTGTAATAGTCCCTTACATCTTTATAGAATTGACAAAGGCTACTTTCATACAGCTTCCTTTCAGCCAAGTATTTTCTTGTTTCTGAACCTACTGTAAGTGTATCATCTGACTTTTGTTTCTTACAGTCATGATAATCGATATCAGTAAGATCCTTGGCTTGTGAAATTTCTGTAGCCTTTACAAATCTGATCAGCAACTGCTTTAACAATTCAAGCATGTTTTCTTTAAGTTTGTGGATCATAGGCTCCTCCTGTTGTATGATTAAGTTGTACTTGTTAAATAATGGAATTATGTGGTCTAGAAATAAGCAATAAATCTTCACGATCCGGGACTGCAAAGCCTTACACACACTCATAGCCTTTTCCTCTCTGCAACTGACTTTTTTACTGTCTTTCCAGTCATTTCTAACCAATGGTGTCTGACATCCAGACAGAGCCTTTTTATCTGATTTCTGTGATATAGCTTTCTCTAAGGAACCTATCTTGGGTTTTATTTTCTCAGTCTTTCCAGCTGAGGCAGACTTGAGGGTAGTACTAGCCTGACTTCTAGATTTATCACAGTTCAAAGCTTTACTGCATGTACCTGCACTGTCATTATCTCCTTCTTTATTACTAGATACATGTGGAACTTTATCCTTGGTACTAGACACCTTCTCTGACATCCTACTTTTGGATTTAGCTCTTTTGCCTTTAACCTCTTGTTTCTTGGTTTCTTTACCAAAATATATTTGTAAGGGTTCCCACTGTTCCAACAGTCTCTTTATATCTTCACCAAGAGACAACCATCTTGTCAAACAATGCTTCAATATTTTTCTCTGCTCTTTCCCACAAAGAGTCTAAGATCTTTCAGTTCCATTTGTCTATTCACACTTTTATCCAAATAATATGATATGTCCACTAATAAGTCATCAAAACTAATAGGCAGCATATCAGCCCCCTTTTTAGCTGCTAAATGTATCAAATGGCATGAACATCCATTCGGATACACTGAGGGATTCACCATAGTTATATGTCCAAATACACCTTTATTGCAACCTGTCATCACTGAAGCATTATCTGATTCAAAGGCAATGCAGTTATTCCAACTTACATTTCTGTTTTTCAAATCCTCATCCAATAATGTGAAAATATTTTCCCCAGCAGAGGTTCCATCACATGTTGGAACTGACAAAAGTGCTTCAGTTACAACCCCATCTGTGTTATCAAAATATCTAATAACAACTGGGTACAGCTTCTCAGAATCATTGCTACCATCAGTTGCTATACTGAAAGGTTGGGATGAAATATTGTGAACAATGCCTTCCTGTATTGACTTGCACTGTTGTAATACAATGGCAGTAGTTTTTGTTCTGCCACACTGATAACTATTTGCTACTGACGATTTGGGAAACATGCACTTGAATAGTTTAGAAGCATGGTCAGATGCAGCAATTGCAACATTATGCTCACCCAAAAAGTTTGTAAAATATACTTCGGCCTTAACGGACCTCCAATTCAGTTTCTGGAAAAACAGATCCAAATCCCATAGAGGTCAGCGACTTACAACTTGATTTCATTGCAACGTATTCTGTATGTTTTTTGGAATTAACGTGGCGGCGACAGTCATCTCACCCCCCGTGGGAAATGTTCAAGTCAACATGACATACCGTGCAATAAATGTAATGGTCACCTTTTTTAATTTTTTCAAAGCATGACCAAGTATCTGAGTAATCTTTTATACTTTTGCAACCACTGTTTCAGCTTTTTAGGAGGCTGGTTGTCCTCTCCACCTTTGCTGCATTTTCGTTTGGAAGACATTTTCAGACGACCGGATGACAAAACGAAAACCGAAATCTAGATCAGATGCGTGCTTCTGATGAACAAAATAGGCAGGTTTAAAGCATCTGAGGTACCAATGTATAGTTAGTCTGGTTCCCTACCAAAATCACTCAGTCTAAGATGAAACTCCGAATCCGAACACGGACTCTAATATGAAAATCTGGATCTGGAACGAACCAGTATAAAAAATATCCGGAACAGAAAAAAATGGTCATATTTCCGTACTTTTTGCTATCATTCCTTAAGTCCATAATTTTAGTGTTTTTTTTGTAAGACTTACGGCAAAATTGTAGAGTTGGCAGGTCTGGAATTCCAATATGAAACAATTGTGGCATGTGGCAAGGCTCATGAAATTTCACATTCATGTATTTTTTCATACACAAAAACAATAGTATAACTATAAGGTGGAGCAAAATCCAACTGAAACTCAGTCCCAGAGTGGCAACAAGCTCAGTCAATCAGATACAAATCTATTTAACAAGTCTGATCAAAATCTGATCGGACATACAGTGACAAGCTCAACCAACCAGATGCAAGGTTACATTATTAATATGCATAAATTTCACTCAAAATCATAATCAAGATCTTGAAGAAACTGGCCTATTAATTTATTCCACTCAAATCCAAATCAAAAGAGCCTCTTGAGTGGTAAAAAAGATCCCCATATCAGATGCAAGATAACATAATTATGCTTAAGTCTCCTTTATAATGAAAACAAACGAGTCCCTTGAAGCGGCGGACAATCTACTTTCCAAAACATATTTCCATGAATTCAAGAACATTTCTTCTTTATAATTGCTGAATATTGAAACCATTTCTGATATTCTTGAACAGTATGATTTTCAAATTAGCCACTGTGGGGCCAATATTGGTGTAAGATTGGGAACAGTTTCATCCATGATAAACTAGTGACCCATAAAAAGACTTTGGTGAAAACCCCATGTTGATATAACCATTCGTTCAGAAGAATAAGTAGAATGACTTTCAGTATGTTCACTGTGGCATCATTAATCATTTAGGACCAACTAGATATCATAATTAGTCTTCTGGTGAAAACACCATGTCAATATGACCTTCCATTTCGAAGGCATGGCAAAATCAACATTTTCAAGATGGCTGCCATGGCAGCCATACTGGATGTCAGATCAGCACTGTTTTCATTTAGTACCAAACAGACATCATATAAAGTCTTCTGGTGAAAACTCAACTGTTCATATGACTTGCCAGTAATAGGTTTTTTAAGATGGCTCTTGTGATGGACATACTGGATATCAGACAAGCACAATTTAAGATCAACTAAAACCCCACCCTGATGACTTTCGTTTCAGAAGAAGCAGCAATAACAAGTTTTTCAAGATGTCCACTGTGCCATATTGGATATTATATTGGCATAATTTTCATTCAAGACCAAACAGACACTATAAGAAGTCTTCCAGTGAAAATTCCATGCTGGTATGACTTTCCATTCAGGAGGATAGCAAAAACAAAATTTTCATGATGACTGCCAAAGTGGACATACATGTCTGAATGGGACCATTTTTATTCAAGACCAACTAGACATCCATTCAGAATTTTCAAGACTGCTGCGATGGTGTCCAAACTGGTTGTACACCTGGCACCCTTTTCATTTAGGACCAACTAAACACAAGAAGTCTTTTACTGAAACCCATGCTGACAGGATCATCCAATCAGGTGGCCATATCGGATGTCCCAGCATAACCGTTTTCATTTAGGATCAACCTGACATTACAAGTCTTCTGGCGAAGACCCCATGTTGTTATGATTATCCATTCAGGAGAAGTAGTGATAACAAGATCTTCAAGACTGCTACCATGGCAGCCATATTGGACATCAGATTGGCCAAACAGACCTTACAGGTAAGCATCATGGCAATCCTCTAAGTGGTTTAGGAAGAATAGTGACAACAAACTTGTGCTAATGGATGGATGGACAATAGGCAACAGCAGACCTGCCACCTTGCTTGGAATGAAAATCGGGATGCTAATGGGAAAAAAATCAGGATCAGTGTTTGTGACCATATACCGTATACTCCCTAATTAATGCCCCCTCCCCTTTTTTAAAACAGAAAATTTAAAAGATGCAGTATGACCTCAGTCCTGGGGGGTTCGGGTTAACACCAGTACAGAAGGTCCTGGGGGTTCAGGTTTGGTATTACAATTTCTTATTGATCAGGTTCCCAGGAAAAATATGTTGATCTACTGATCATTTTAACTGTGCTGATATTAACAATGACTGAATTCAGTGGCTGTAGAGTGTTCCTCATTGAATTTCTGCATCAATTTTGCTCTATGTAAAGCTGTATGTCAAATCTGCTTGAAATCCAACAATCTTTGGAAAAGTAACGGTGTGGAACCATGTCAGGTGGACAGACAATCAAGGTGGGCAGGAGAGGATATAACTACTCCAGCGCATATTGTGGAATGCTATAACAGACTAATTTAGGTCTAATCTAAATTTGGTTTAAATGAAAAAAAAAAATCATTGGTTGGAGGACAGAAGATCATGGGCCATGACTCCTCTAAATGCTGTTACAGAACACTGAAAATCAAACTAATTCAAGGTCTCATCAACAAAATGGCAAAGGCCAAATCTGGCTGAAATTCAACAATCATTGGTAAAGTAACGCTGCTGTGGGCAAGCTTCCAATAAATAATATTGTAGAATGCCGGAAACAGAACAAAGTCTCATGAACATTAAGCTGTAAAACGTATTTTGTTGAAATCCAACAAACCTTAAAGTTACATGTTTAAGCTGTGTAAATGAATGTTAAAAGGATGGGTAATCAGGGGGTATAACGTCTTTATAAAAATGGAAGGCTAGAAAATGAACACTGTTGAGGTCTCATCAAATATAGATGAAAGGTTCCTAAAATCCAACAATTCTTCATAGAGTTATGTAGCATAAACCAAATTGTTGATGGATGGACAGAAAGATGGACACCAAATTGTTGATGGATGGACAGAAAGATGGACTGATGGAAAGATACTGTGATTACAACTGGGCACCATCTACAAATGATATCCAGGCCTGGTCAATATATGGCATAATTTCTAATGCAACATCTGCTTTCATCACTGTGAAAGCAAACTCAGTTAATTAACTCCTAATGACAAATTCTAAATACTGCTTACCAAATTCCTCGAATCTCTGATTCATTGCAAATGCATAATCCAACTCCTTAACATAACAAATTGATCAGGGGAGCATAACTAAACAAAGTGCAGATATTTGTCATGATTTTCTTATCAAGCTTCGTATGTTTTGCAATCTGGATGAATAACTTAAAGAAAAGCAACACAACATGCAAACACTTCTGCTACATAAAACATACACTTACAGATTGAGGTGACATGGACGTACAGTACATTGTGATGAGACTGAGATCATGCAAATCTTTGGAATACGAGGTGAGACCGAGGTGACATGGATGTACAAGTACATGTGGTGAGACTGAGGTGACAGCTGTACACTACAAGGTGCGACTAAGTTGACAGTGTTCTGTGAACAAGGTGACACAAATGTACAGTGTAAGTGGTAAGACTGAGGTGGCACAGATGCACAGTACATTGTGATGAGACTGAGGTGACAGCTGTACACTACAGGGTACAACTAAGATGACAGAGCAAGTGGTAAGACTGAGGTGGCAAAGACAGATGTACATTGTGATGAGACTGAGATCACACAAATCTCTGGAACATGAGGTGAGTCTGAGGTGACACTGATGTACAGTACATGTGGTGAGAATGCCAAAGCTTTTATCATAAACAGCTTTTATGAAAATCTGCTGCACAGAAAAATTTGATCTATGTTGACATGACCATCTACTGAGGAGAATTCACGAAAAAATTCAAAATATTCATTGTGGCAGTCATATTTGAGGTCAGATCAGTCCATTTTCATTAAGAACCAAAAGAGATGTTATAATTAGTCTTTTGTGAACATCCCATGTTGATAGGACTTTCCATTTAGGATGAGTAGCAATAACAAGATTTTGAAGGTGGAAACTGTGGTGTATGTATGGGTGGTACCACTTCCACTTAAGATCAACAAGACATCATCAAAGTCATCTGATGAAAACCTCATGCCGATATGTCTTTCTGTTCAGAATATGTACCAATAACAGGATTTCAAGACGGCAGCCATTGCAGCCATATTGGGCATCCAAATGGCACCATTTCATGTAAGATCAAGTAGACATCATAAAAGGTCTGTTAGTGAAAACCGCATATTGATATGATCATCTATTCAGATGGAGTAGTGTTAGCATGATTTTCAAGATGGACACTATGGTGGCCTACTGATGTCCAGCAGAACCATTTTCATTTAGGACCAACTAAACATGGTAAGAAATCTTCTAGTGATATCCCCATGTCGATATAATCAGCAACTGATGTCTGACAACAGGCCACCCAATAAGCTTTCCTGGTTTATTACCAAAAGAGCCCAAAAATAAGAAGTCCAAACTTTTATCATAAACAACTTTTTTTTGAGGATCATTTTGTCAGAAATATTTTGACTACCGTAGACAAAGAAGAAACCCTAAGCCAGTATAGTCAGATTACAGAGCATATTCTGAGAAATCAAGCAAACTGCTAAACTACGAAAATAACAGGAGCATGAAATATAGGTTACAGTGACCTCTTTTTGTCTACAAGACATAATAATCGTCATGACATATACAGAACATATAAGGTTACATGATTCTGCATACAAAAGTGTATGCAAAACAGAATGTTACTCCACACTCGGACTTGACAAATGCATCATTTTGACTGGTCAGATTATTTCTGAGTAAACTCTGGAGTCAAGTTTACTGACAGAGGGGCCAGGGCTCAAACAAGCATCAGAGCAATGGGTGAAATTGATTTCTCCCTCCTGATAGAACAGCAGTCTCCAGCAGCCATTGTAAACAGTAATGTTCATCATAATGCCCATGAGCTAAAACAAAAACCGATCTAAGCCAGTAAAATATGAAAAGTAGGTCAATGTGACCTTTTGTTATATGTGTGTGGTTCTAGAAGATGATACATGTACAATAATCTAATCTCATTAAATGATTCTAGCATAAACGGTACTTAAAAAATAAAATACACAATTTATCCAAAGTCAGTGACATGTCAAATATTGGTCACAGTGATCTACTTTTGTGATGAGGGTACAGTACTCATGAAGATGCATGATTTCAGGTAAAACAGTATGTACACAGAGTGCAGAAAACATGCCCATAGCTTAAGACAAAAATATTTAAGCCATTGACCTTCTTTAGCTGTTAGGTGTGATACTAAATGACTTATTCTTGGTTATAATGTTTTGGGGGGGTGGGGGTGCATAAAAACTCATTTTAATGAAGTAATACTTGCCTGTTGCTACTGCATAGTTGTTACTTTTCCAAGAGGAAAATACCCTGACTCTATGATGAAATTCATCCTCATATTCAGGTGAACCAGAAGAATTCCTGCACACCATATCGCACCTGGGGCACCCAGCACATATTTGCCCATGCATACTGCCCCTTCATTCTTTTCCAACGGGGCAGCTTAACTTAGTGGCACATGAATGCGGGGACAGAGGAGGGAATCTGGCAATAGCAACATGTAAACTGTATTACATCATTAAAATTAATCTACCCACCCAGGGCCTTTTAACACCAGTAATACCATACCAATTGCTACTGCATAGTTTATCAGTTTGGTGGGAGGCATGATGATGCCACAATTGGCAAATAAAAACCAAACACAAGGAACACTCACTCTCACTGAACAGTAGGAGGCTACTGGGAGATTGAATCCACTAAGATATGCCTTTGCTTTGGTGGGCTAACGAGTAAAAGAAAGACAAAGTACTGTGAGAGCCAAAAATGCAGCTTTCAACACATCCTCCAAAGATGAATTAGACAGACCACTAAGGCAGCAATGGCTTGAACTTGATGGGCTTTAATTTTCATGAAAGACAGGTCCCTATTGGAAAGGTAATGGTAAACTCTCTTGATACACTCCTAGAGATTTCCCCAAATGTTTGCTTTTAAAAATTAGCTGGAGAATGACCCCATCAAGGTCGGCTCAACAGGACTCCAGTATACTCCCCACACTAGACAAGAACTGTCACTAATGATTAAATAGGTGCCAGCACAAGAGATGCAATACAACTTGGTATTAAACTGTGTCAGTTAGAACTACATACACAGGAATTACAAAACTGTTATTTTCAGAGATCTTTATGTTACGAAAGAAATAGACAATAAAATAATTTATGTATACAAATGTACTTCAGATGAAGATATTTTAAACAAAACATTAGATGGAAAAGACTGCAAAATCTGTATCAAGGCATTTGAAAAGAACATCGATAATCCATTAAGGACACACGGTATTAATGGTATGGAAAAATGGGAACCAGCCTGGAAATGGGTGAACATAAAATAGAGTATATATGGGTTTGGCTGGTCAGGATTGGCTAATAATGTAAGTTTTGTTTAGGAAAAAGAATCTTTTGAGAGCTTATCCTAGTTGTAAGTGAAAAAAAATAGAGACACTGTTTATTGATGGAATTTCAGTCCTTTAACAGTCTTGAATTTGGAACACTCATTACTAAAATTAGCACCTGACTCTTTGGTGCGGAACTGAAAGCACGTTTCAAACACATGCTGATCCAGAAAATGCCGTGGCTCATATCCTTTCCTCTACACAGAAGCTGACCTCCAGGTTTCATCTATACTGATAAATATAGGTTTGATCATGGGCACTCAGAAATTTTAAGTTATTGAATTTTTAATATCATGGTGTTTGCATAGGTTTACTATGGGAACTGAATTAGTACCGTAGGTCCTATAGACAGCTATAGCAATACAGTGACTCCACATATGCAGGTGTAATTAACATTACTATAATTGGAATCATATGGTTCTGTTTGTGGATAACAAGCAAAAGGAATACCTTTTGTAAACCACAGAGTGACTTTCATTGGGATATTAAACACATATTCAGAAATATCAACTGTTGCCAAGAAGGGGGGAGGGGGAACAGGGTGTAGATTTGATTACGTTAGGTGGAGTGTTTTGCACTTTGGTTCATATCTAAGCAATACATATATAAAATTTATACAATGTCTTATCTTTAGAGTAATTATAGCAAGCAATATGATGTTTCCTTGTTGTGTTTTGAAACATAATGCATCAGATATGATCACTTAGGTCTCTTCCACCATGCTTAATGGGGATGACCTCTCATGACTTTGCACCCCATTAATTTCTTTCAGTGAATGTTTTGAAACTTCATATTTTACATTTTAATGGACTTATGTCTACCTTACCTTAGTTTTAAATTATATGTCTTCTGGGAGGAATTTTAGGTAATTTTTGTCATTTAAATCTCTTTTTCTGTAATAATACATGTACATATAGATGGTCACCTTGACCTTTAACCCCTTAATTACATAATATGACAAGGCTGGTAATATATTTCAGTATTAAATTGAAAAGAGATAAATGGTGATATTAAAAAAGATGACTCTTTTTAGACAGCTTTATTTTAATATTTCTTCTGATTTTCTTAAATAAAGCTCAAATATTTAAATGTTGCCTGAAATGCACCATTGTGCTTTAGGTGAAAATGAACTTGCAATATAATTTAATATTCACTAACGTAATCTTTGACAAGCAGAACTACGCACATTGCTTACTTATGTATTGAACTACTATTCCTAGGGCTATCAAGAAAATCAAGGGTGAATATAAGACAATCGGTACTAATGGTATGGAAAAATGGGAACCAGTCTTAAAATGGGTGAACATAAAATTGAGTATATATGGGTTTGGCTGGCCAGAATTGGTTAATAATCTAAGTTTTGTTTTAGGAAAAAGAATCTTTTGAGAGCTTATCCTAGTTGTAAGTGAAACAAATAGAGACATTGTTTTATTGATGGAATTTCAGTCCTTTAACAGTCTTGAGTTTGGAACACTCATTACTAAAATTAGCACCTGACTCTTTGGTGCAGAATTGAAAGCACATGTTTCAAACACATGCAGGTCCAGAAAATGCCGTGGCTCATATCCTTTCCTCTATACAGAAGCTGACATCCAGGTTTCATCTATACTGATAAATATAGGTTTGATGATGGACACTCAGAAATTTTAAGTTATTGAATTTTTAATATCATGGTGTTTGCATAGGTTTACTATGGGAACTGAATTAGTACCATGAGTCCTTAAGAGTGAATGGATATGATCCTTTACAAGAATGGCAATTGAACATACCCTTGCCATTCCATCTTCTTCTTGAAGATGGAGTTGTTAACGCTGATAGTATCAGAAAATCATACAATCAGACCACTTTCATTGACAGCAAGATTAGATGCCTTCAAAAAATTTATGACATCATATTGAACACCTACAATAAGAAGCATGTTGGTATTACCCAGGAAATAAATACATCAATTCTAACGGTCAATCACCATAATGTAGCATGTGTACTTGGCATAACACAGAACTGTGGCATCACTTGTGGTATTCATGCAGCTGAAAAGTGGCTAAAGCATCTGGCTGAACTGGAGAAATGTTACTTTGAATGTTTTATACGAAAACATCTCTTGCTATACAAATCAGTGACCAGTGTTGCTTCTTATCTACATCTGGTCAGCTTATGCGAATTCCACTTGAATAATGAGAAGGTGATCCAAAATGTGGTTGTAAAGATTGGATAGTACTGAACAAGAATGATATGACAAGATGCAGATTCATCTATCTGAGAAAGAAACAGCCATGCAGTCGTTGCTCACCTAACATATATTTTGGGATTTATGCACTATCATCACAGCTTCATCTACATTGCAAGATCTACTTAATGATGCAGCAGCACAGTCTACCAGTGCCAACAAAGGCAATGAGATTTCCTCAATGGAGAACTCATTCCAAGATCTAAGCATTATGGAAGATACCATATACTCAGCCAACAAAGGAGTAGATCAGTCATGTAGTGATGAAGAGCACGCAGAATTAGATGACTTAGAAAAGTACTTTAACCATTCACATGAACTCTTGGATATTTTTGCTCATAGTGTAGCTCAGCTGTCCACAATCGAAGAGGTTTCTTCGCTGCCACAAAGAGTGTCTTTGTTCTCTACAATCACCACTGATGATAATATTGATGAACTAGAAGCAGAAGAACTTTCGAATGAATGCGCTTTGATACTTAAAATCATTCCTATAACAAACACAAGCAGTTCCTCTCTAGCAAGTAGACCCTGTAACATCATGCCACATACATCAACCATGCAACCTGAAGAAGTCTGGACAATTCATTTAGATGGTTCGCTGTCAAGACAATCATCTATTTCAACAATTTCTTGCCTAAACCTTTCAGAAGATTATGAAATATCTACTGATGGCAGCAAACCATATGACCAAGATCACAGTCTCTCTGAAGTAGCAGAAGATAGCACTTTGGCAGAAGAATGTAACGAACCATCAAAGTCAATAAAAACCCTGCCATTTAAGAAATATCAACCACCATGCCTTCTCTGCAAACACCCACCTCCAGCAATTGGAAAAGATGATGATAAATGGAAACTAAAAGAATCCTTGATGACTTTCTTGTAAAATGTGGACAGATTGTTCAAGAACAAAGTGGAAATGGCCGTATTTTATTTGCTCCAGATCAGAAAATTACATCAAATTTGTTAATTCTCATGGAAGAAAATGTGAAGAACAGAAAATTCCTTCCAGAATTTCCTTTTCTACACCTCATGAAATCCAAGATTATCAACTTGTTTAGTGCTTATAAGACATGTGGCATATTCCATCTCCTGAAATTTCTTCAGGATGATGAGGACGAAGCAGAGTTGACTAAATTAGTTACCATAACACATATTTAAACAGCAATAAGAAATATCCAAAGGCTCTCTTTAACTCTCCATTTGGCAATCTTCGTAACGTTCATTGAGTGTCTTGAGCCACCTACAGCAAAATCTCTGATAGAACACATGGCAGTGATGTCCTCAGATGATCTTGAAGGCAAAACTGGGTGGACAATATTTTGAATTCATTAATGCAGATTGTAGTAGCAATGGAACCTTCCTGCTTCATGTAGAATTAATGAGGCATTGTGATGAAATTGTTGGACTGTCGATAGCTGAGAGAATTGGTGGAACTCATGGATATAATCTGCTACTTTCCACAGTCAAAGCATCCTTGCCATTTGCGTTTGTAAATGGTGTTGCGTTATATGGGAAATTTTCTATCCATCTTCTATGTGAACATTTTAGTGCTGGACATTTTCACCAGCAACTCAGAGCCTCACTTCTTGCAATACCACATCGTGGAAAAAGTGATACCAACTTTAGTCTAGATTCACATCGTGAAGCCCTGAAAGAAGGAAAGGTCCTATTCATATCTCCCAAAGGACAGCCACAATCCTAGTTGAGTTTGCTGGGGTCAAATTTAAAACATTTGGCAGCTCTGGGCTCCAATATCTGCAGTACATAGAAAACGGAGTTTTAAGGTGGTTGCTGAAAGAATTCCCGTTTGCATCACGTTGTTATATTTGAAGAGAATTATTCTGCCCCAGATGACCTAAAATCCATAACCAGGGCAAAAAGAACCAAATAAAATAAAACTGACATCTGCCACTTAAAAGATGATGGTGAAATTATCAGTACATAAAATATTAGCAAACCTGTAGTCACTAAAACCATTAAGGGGAAAAAATGATCAGCAATTTTTTGACTGGTCATGTGAGAGAACTTTGAATCATGAAAGACATAATTCTAGATATAGATAGATAGTATTATTTCAGTCTATCCACATGTAATAGTCCTGAGCATCACAAGAAGATACCATGTACACAATTTGCTATCCCAGTACGGTCCCATTTTGCATCAGATAAAGGATATGTATGTTCTGAGGAGTTGGACATCAAGCAAAAAGAAAGGTGCAGCAGAGATAGCTCAGGCAGATTGGTTTTGTTATATTGCAGCCGGACTTTAAAGAAGGAGCAAATGTTGTCTGCTATGTATCGTCAGGGGACATTGATAGTATTCCCAGACATATTTTAGCCACTGCACTGTATTTGCCTCGAAAAGATGATGGCAATTTCAAGAATCTCGTCTATATTGTCGTCAAAAAGCCTGGAAGTGCTGGTAAGCTAGATATCTACAATATCACAGAAATCATCGGGCTACTGAAATGAGATATAATGAAGACAAAATAACGTGATTCTGTCTTTCAGTTTTAGCTTGGGTGGTAATGACTTTATTCCCCAATTACATGGGATTTCACATGAAAAGTGTTGAAAGGAATATTTGAAAATGAAACCTTCAGGATCTTCAAGATCTGATAAGACCAGACTCTGGGCATCTCTGTGTAACCATTGACGGGGGGGGGGTTTACACAAGTTTGCTGAAGAACCTCTATTGCCCTAGCAAGCACGATGCTGAAAGACCTTCCTTAGAAGAAGTAAGACAACTGAGTGTAAAACTGCCTGGAAATGATGTAAAAAGCCCAAAGTTGTGGATGCCTCCAGTTACTGCATTTATTTTGCAGGAAGAGACGAGATGTTTGAAGATATAACCAATACTTCAGACTTTTGGCTGGACAACCAAGGAATGTATACAGTTCTTTGAATACAGCCTCCCTGTTAATTCATACTGGTTAATTGGATCTGTTTATTTCGCAGTATATTTGCAACTATATCAGTTTTAGTCATGACGATATGAATTTTGTCTCAATAGATTTTGAACTACATTATGTAACGGTTTTTATACCAGCATTCTGTATTCACTTTGGCATTTTCTAGCGGGACTTTAATTCAAATTTGCCTTATGTTTTGATCATAAATATGTATACATGTATATTCTATATAATTATGTTTGTTTCACCATAATAGAACAATATGTATTGAGTTGTCTGCCATGAAAAAAGAATCCTAGAATTCAATAGCCCCTGGATAGTGTCTCAGATTGCTGGACCGTCCTTTGATATATATATATATATATATATATATATATATATATACACTCTATGGGTTAAAGACTGAGAGTCAAAAATCTCCTTAGTGCCAGAACTGGGGGTCAGACTGAGTAAAACAACTTTGGTATCAAAACTGGGGGCCAAATTAAAACTTTTGGGATCCCTGAAGCGCACGCGTGCACGCACACATATATATAGACACACACACAAATAATACAAGAACATTTAGTTAAGCAAAATGTAGATTTGGAAAGTTAATAATATTTTGCATTCATCCTGTTTTTGTTCACACTGTTCATCTCTACTGTTAAGCTAATACAGCATGTAGTGTGCAGGTGTGTATGTATGTTTTCAGTTGAATCTGAAGCGTATGTGTCAGATATTATATTTTAAATATATGTATTTAAATTATAATTAGAATTAAGTCGAGGGGAGAATGGGCATGTCGATGTATACTCTCAGAAAGTATATATACTTTCAGTGATTTCATATGTTTGGTATAAAAGTAATTTTTCTACTACTATTATAAATAGTTGACATGTTTTTGATAGACTAAAGAACAATTATCCCATATGTTTCGGTTAACAGGTAGAACGGCATTTTGGGTAGTCGGTTTAATTTCATTATTGCCTATCTATTCAAAATTTATGTTGCTTTATTTTCACCAACTTAAAAGACACACTGAATAATTATGTTGATTAAAATCTGTATCAGATTTTTTTTAGATACAAAATATGTAAAATGTATTTAACTTTTTATGAGCAAAAAATCGTCAAAATATAATGCCTCGAAAAAGGAAACTCTCATGAAACTAAGGAAACTCTCATGAAAATACTTTCATATCAGTTTTGATTGAAAGATCTTGCCATTTAAGTTTTTGCTAACTGTAAATGTCTTTCTAAGAAAAGTAAATATCAATGGTTTAAACAGAATTTACTGATAAATGGCATTAAACATTAACTAAATATATCTGATGGACAATGCATAAATGCTGCTCTTGTATTATGTTTATGTATGTCAGTAGTTCAAACTGAAACATTTTAATACAAGTTGTATTGCATCCTCTGATGCTGGCACCTATTAATCACTAATGACAGTTCTTGTCTGGTGTGGGGAGTAGACTGGAGTCCTGCTGAGCTGACCTTGATAAGGTCATTCTCCAGCTAATTTTTAAAAGCAAACATTTGGGGAAATCTCTAGTGGATAGCTAATGCAATCAACCTAGAAATGGTCATCACTGAAACATCAGTTGAACCTTTAATGGGATGAAAAGATGTTTTCTACCTTTCCTTCTCCAGTTAGAAGCTGCCAAATAAAACCTAAAATCATGACTGAACATAAAAGTCTATCTTGATCATCCTCGATATGGCCTCGACTGGGGATCTCGATCAGGGGTAGAGCAACCAGTGGAAGCAGTGTGTGTGTGTGATTTGGATTTTTAACACAGCTTTAACAATTTTTCAGTCATATCGCTATGATGTCTGCAGTGTGGCAGACATGTAGCATGATGTCACACCCAGTCACATTATCCTGACACCAGGTCGACCAGTCTGAACACTTAACTTCTTAATGCTGAGCACCTAGTGAGGCAGCTGTTAGTACCATTTTTATAAGTCTTTGGTATGACTCGGCCCGGGTTTGAACCTGTGACCTCCAGCATCCGAGGCAGACGCTCTAACCACTAGGTCCCCAATGGAAGCAGGTATTTTGCTTTTCAAAAAAACTTGGTCGGCAAACCTGATACAGATTGGATAGGGCATGAAGACCTTATAAACACAAAGGTGATCAAGAAAACCGTATTGAGAATAAGGTTCTTGAAGGAAGTTCCACCAATAGGTTCATGGGGGGGGGTTGTTTATTAAGAGATCACGAGACACAAGTTTAGGCTTCAGAGTGCGTGACACTGGTCTTTGCAGCTCAAAATACCTGATCAAGTCTGCTAAGTGAGAATCTGACCCAATGACCAGGCCTTTTGAAAATTTTTGAGTGCTGCTCGACAGCCCTTAATAGTGGAAACTGTGCACTGTTTTTCTTTGAAAAGGTAGAGAAGAAAATCAACCACAGAGCTCATAGTGATACAGCTAGTAACAACATGTTTTCTGCTACACCAATCACAAAAGATATGTCATTATCAATCATAAAAATCTGACACTGATAGCCTCGTCTCCTGGAATGAATGATGCAGTTGGCAACTCTGACTGAAAACTTTAGTGCAGAGAGTTTGTATGATATCAGCCAAACAGGAAGGTGGAGAATCTGAGAATCCTAGTACTGTAACAGGGGCTCCCTCCTCTGAGGTATGGTCTTAGAAGGATCCACCAGCAGAACAAGAAGATAACTGAACCATGATCATGGGGGCCACTGAGGGGTGATCAAAATGAGCTGAGCAGTGGAGAGCCTGACCTTGTATAGAACATGTGGGATCATCCTGAAAGGTGGAAAGGTTCAGGGGAACAGACAATCCCACTGCAGGCTGAAAGTGACCATTGCAGAAGCCTTCTCATTTTATGTAATGGGAACAGATAAAAAGGGAGCCTGTTATTTAGTTTGGTGGCAAACAAGGACACCAATGAGTCCCCCAAAGTGCATGTGTGCTTCCTTGCCTCCTGAGGTACACTGCCACTAATGTGTTGTTGGAGGAGACCATCATGCACCCCTGAAGGGCACAGAACACTGCTGTCACTTCCATGTTGATGATATGAAGGGTTGATTCTCCTGGACCATGAACTCCAAAGAATCAGTCCTTCTGGTTCTAGATGAGTGCCCTACCCTGAATCTGATGCCTCCATGAACAGGTAGGAGCTGGGTTCGGGGAGAGGGACTCTGGCCCAAAATTGGTATTGATTTGTCCTACAAATCAGATGATGGTGGAAATCCGAAAGAACAGCTGACAATGTGATCTTTAATATTAATGGCCCCAATTGGGACATAATCTTGTTTACTCTGTCCAGACCAAGAGAAATCAGAGAATTCATGGGGTCCCTTTGTGGTTCTCAAGCTACCAAGAGAAGTAACTGGAAAAGGATGCTTATGCAGTCTGCCCATGGGAACCAAGTCTATTGCAGAGCTGATAATGTGGTCTCTGCTCTCTGGGCCCCAACTGGTCTTTGCTCTCAGGGCCCAAACATTTGGGACATGACCTTGTCTATTTTTTCCACAGGGACAGGGAATAATTCTCCATTTGTTAGAAAATTCATCCCCAAGTAAACACAATCTTGAGACAGAGTGAGCTCTGATTTCTCCAAGTTTGGTAGAAGGCCCAGCCTTATCACTAAGGACCATCAGCAAGACAGATCTAGCCTGAGGGACTCTAACCAGCCATCATCTAAATATTATAAAACTGGGTTACCTAGTGACCTTAAATGTGCTGCATCCATTCATCATGACCCTGGTAAAAACTCTAGGTACAGAGGAAAGGCAGAACAGCAAAGTTCGAAATTGGAAAACCTCCCTATGCAAGCAAACCTCAAGGTTCTCTGAGTGTGGACGCAAAATAGGGATGTGAAGGTACACATCCTGATGATCAATGGAGACTGCCCAATTGCCAGGTCTTATGGCATTCTTAACTGAGGCTGTGGTCTCTGTGGTCACTATCTTGAATGGTTCCTACAGTACAAATTTGATTAGGGAGGAAAGGTCGATAATTAGGACTTTCTCTCCCTTCTTGGGACCCAGGTAAATTGGGAAGTAGAAAAAGCTGGAGACTGTCATTTAACACCCTTGGCACTGCACCCTTCCAAAGTACTGCACCCTTCCAAAGTAGGGAGTGAATCTTTTCCTTTGAGTGCACCAGTTTTAACTCGAAGAAAATGAGGGACCTTACTAGAGGAGGGAGATCCTGAAACTGAAGCTGGTAGCCATCTTTTATGATAGAAAGGATCCAGTCATCAACTGTTATGCCCAACCAAGTCTGTGCAAGAAAGGTTTAGACTGGCAACCTAAACCAACTATAGAATTTCATTCAGCTGGAGAGGGAGCAAGTCCCTAGAGCTGTCCACTCCTGAACTTAGGAAAGGAGGAATGGCCCACAAACTTCCTCCTTTCGCCCTGTGGCAGGCCCTTTTAGGACTCGCCTGCCCAGAGGGAATTCTGAAATGAGGTTGTTGCTTTGATTGTGGCTGTGCAGCTTTAAAGAATATAGCCAATGGACCAAAAGACAGGATAATCAAAATCATTTAGTTTCTTGGTCAGTTTAGAAGAGTTAAGATTGATGCAAGTGATTGGTGTTCTTGGTCTCTCTCTCTTCTTCTTCTGTCTTGACAGGTGAGAAATGGACCTGAATGGAGGGGGTACCACATTGGCCTGTTCCATATCAAACTCATGTACACCAATAAGGATAGATAGATATATTTGACCTGCTTCCTCTCTTGGGATGCAGGACTATGTGACCCAATGTCTCTGTTGTGGGGGCAAACTTGGAGAGGGGGCATGAACTTGAACCAGTAACTCCTCCTGCAGAGTTAACAAACTGTCTTTTGCACTGGACTTAGCAGGTGGATCTGTGAGGCTCTCCACCAGCTGAGAGAGCTTGGGGGAATGAGGTCCATCCCCCTCCCTCTTGTCTGACCCAACTTTATGAGACAATATAGATCCACAGCACCAAGGCAGCTAACCCTTGCTGGCCTGGGTGGTTATTAAACCCACAACCCTTGGATTACCAGTCTGATGCTCAAGCAAGAAGCTACTGCAGTTTCCACTAAACGAGATGCATAAATTCATTAAGTCCGGGGATTCTAGAATGAGCATTTGAAAATTAAGCTTCAAACATGCACACGGTAACTTCTGGGCTGAAAAAGCTCTTCTAGTTATTTATTGTCAAAAATTTCAATTAATCAAGGTACACTGCTCTCTCATTTTAGCACACCCAAATAACTCACAAACCAAATTATAATGCAAGGAGAGTTGTGGATCCATTTTTTACAGATAGAAAATATCCCCAAGAGGTCCCCATCTGTTGAATGTGAATAAAATCATGATCAAAATTGGTAAATGAAACATTGATATATCAATCATTTTATACTCAAAACGGCAAGAAATTTGGAATCAACATTATTAAATTTGCAAATTGGAGCAAGTAAAACATTTTGTTCAATTATCTTTTAAAAAGTGTAAATAACAATATATGACAAAATATTGAGCAATGAAAATGGTGGTAATGCCCAGTGGTGGCAACACTAGAAGAAATACAGCAGATCTCAATCAAACAAGTCTTGTCAAGTGAAATCATGTGTTATGCCCTCTTGCATTCAAAATGACAAGTGTCAATCAAATGTCAAAGCAATGCCCACAAGCATTTCCATGAGAACCTAATTAAGTGCCAACAGTGTTTGGATCTGCAATTTACATAAGTGTTTTTGTTTCACTGTTACAATCAATTAAAAGTAAACCTGCTTTGTAGTATCACATTAATTCCTTCTTCTGTACCAAATAACGTAAAGACAGATGAATAAAAAAAAGTTAAAAGGCATGCAAATTCTACTTGCTAAAGCCGTCGGTCATGACCGTCTGTCACTGAGAATACTGACTGCTGGGCAGGTTAGGTACATGCATATATGATATATTAAACAGTATCAATGTGATGAACATAAATTGTGAAATACTGATAATACTATTCTGATAATAAGCAACGACCAGTATCCCTCATAGCATATGAAATCTGAATTTCAAATATAAAGTCTTTTCTTCTCTTTATTTTCAAAATGGCTAATTGATTAATAATTAATTACCTCTCATGAGCATTCAGTGGTGAAATGATTATACAGTGTGAGAAATTAACCACAAAAGCAAAATTTAAGACCAAACACTACTTTTCAAATATAGGTCAAAGTTATTTCTGGAGGCGTCTGAATACAGTACTTATCATGATATATGAACATATAAAATTGTGTGACCAGTCAAAGGTATCAAAGAAATTGATCTAAACAAAAACCAAAACACAGTATTAATGCCAGACAGACAAGCTAATTAACAAACACTCATTAACTTAATTTAGCCTGAGTTACATCTCGATTTTTAACAAAATCCAGAATATCCTATAATCCTACTTACCAGTCTATCTGCATAAAAGATGAAATCACTCCTATTTGTATTTCTGTAAAAAAAAGAAAGTTCAAGAATCTAGAATAGACTGTAAAAAGGATAAAAGTATCACCTAGGATGATAAAATATTATAAAGAATTAACATATATTCAGTGCACAACCCATTAGTCAAGATTATGGAAATTTTAGAATAACAAAGGTGTTCAAGTTGTGATCATATCATGACTGTAAGCTGTATAAAATGCATGTGAGGAACACATGGAATATGTAACCAGGGTCTATGCTAGAACCATGGTTTTGAAAATTCATTCACACAACTCAAAAGGTGAGTGAAAATTTCCAGTTGTGAAGTGAAATCTCCAATCACTCAATTACAAGGCATTGTTTCAGTTATTCTATATCGTGTAAACGTTTATAAATTTTAATACATTTCGCAGTCCTACAGTTAAATTACGTACATACTGTACCGACTATTGCCGATTAGAATAATCAAATCAGAGAATAATCAAATCAGAAATTGTTATCTGAATATTCATTTTATCATATACGTGTGAATGTGTCCACTTTTAATGCACCATGTGAGTTACTCAACTTTGGGACAGCCCTTGCAACACGTTAGTGTCAGTTAATGACCATTACTATGTGTGTGTGTGTTTGGATTTTTAACGTAGCTTTAACAATTTTTCAGTCATATCGCTATGATGTCTGCAGTGTGGCAGTTTATATTGATGTCTATCACTGGGGCATCGTGCCGCAGACATACAGCATGATATGTCCCACCCAGACACATTATCCTGACTCCAGGCCAACCAGTCCTAACATTTATTTCTTAATGCTGAGCACTAAGCGAGGCAGCTGTGAGTACCATTTTTATAAGTCTTTGGCATGACCTGGCCGGGGTTCAAACCTGTGACTTCCAGCATCTGCTCCAACCACTAGGCCACCAGAGTGGTTAGACCACACTATGTACACATGGACTAAGTGTAGTCCTGCAAAGCTGGAGACCCATCAGCTGCCATGGACAAATGATGCAGCACTGTGTGGAAACACCAACACTTTGAATTGTGTTCCCTAAGGAGACAATGCAAATTTCATCAATTGACAGCAATGGCAGCCATAAATGACAGCGCTAACATAACATCTTCAGGAGGAAATCAGTATTCTGTTGGTTGTTTGTACTTTGAAAGTTTAAAGTTGTTCAGTTACTTCTCAAGAAATTAATAGTCATGGTTTCATTTTCCATAATATTTTTAGCAATCAAATAAGAAGCGGAAGTTCTATATTTTTTATACTTGGTTTTCATAACAAATGCTGCATATCCAGGCAGTCATTTTTTGCTTGCAACTGAAGGGATTTTTTAAAAATAGAATCATCAATAACAATAAAGTGAGTCCCTTAAAGGAACTGATGCTATACTGGGGTAAAAAAATTTCCAGGAATTCATGACAAGACCATTTCTGTTTTAACTTCTGAATGATGAACCCATCACTTACATGCTTCCTCAATAACAACTTTTTGAGATTAGAAACTGTGGTATATATACTGGATTTAAGACTGGCACAATTTTCATGGAGGATCAAGTACTGGGTTGACATCATTAGAAGTCTTGTGTTGAAAATTCCATTTGAATATAACCATCCATCCCAGGTGGAGTAGTGACAGCTAGATTTTCCAGACAACCATCATGGCAGCCATACTGTTTAGGAACAACCAGGTATCATTAGAAGTCACTTGGTGAAATCCCTATGTTGATACAGCTATCCAATTTGGAGAAGTAGAAATATTTCCATGATTGTGACCATGGTGTCCATATTAAGGATCAGTTTAGATCATTTTTCATGTTGGATCAACTAAACGCTAATTTCTAATGCAAACTCCATGTCAAAATGACTTTCCACTGAGAAGAAGCAGCAATAAGATATTCAATGTGGTCATATTGGACATCAAATCAGTACCAATTTAACTCAGGACCAACAAGACATTATAACAAGTCTTCAAGCGAAAACTCCATTTTAATACAACTTTTCTTCAAGGACAAGATAAGAAGTCTTCAAATTCACATGAAAATTCCATCTTGAGATGACTATTCTTTTAGGAGGAGTAACAAGATTTTCAAGATGGCTGCCATGGTGACCATGCTGGATATCCGATTCACACCATCTCCATTTAGGAACAACTATGACCATTCCTTCAGGAGAAATATTGAGTTACAAAGATTTTCATCAGGTCAATTCTGAACCTGGTATTTGCACAGGTATAGTAGTGAAAGAGGCACAAATGAATTTGTTTGAAGATAGGTACATCAGAGATGCATATTGATGAAATAAAAAATATTCTACTTCATTGCCACGAACAAGAATTTTTCATTGAAGCTGGATTTTACTCCACACATAAAATATAAAACATGCTTGTTACTGAAGTTGGAATGATAAAGTTAGGATCAGTGTGGAAGTGCAATTTATTCTGAAGGTAAAATGTCAAAATACAGTAACGATTCAGGGAAGGATGATCCATCTACCAAACAAGCATAGCCCAACAAAACTAAAATTTCAGAGCTCCTGGTTGATGGAGTCACACTCTGTGAAGCACAGCAGCAATGGGGTGCAATTTATATTTTGCACATATGGAAACACCATATCTCAGCAGTAACAAGCATGTCTAAGCAACTGTTGACAGATCAAGTCACACGAGATGGAGTGTGTTGACAGATCAAGTCACATGAGATGGAGTGTGTTGACAGATCAAGTCACATGAGATGGAGTGCTTTTCTGCTATTTCACTGCAATATAACAATTTACCATCTGCAGTTGCAGATCATTTTGCACACCTATGTAAGGAAATGTTCCAGGATAGCGATTTCACTAAGAAAATCGGATGTCAAACACCCTCACAGCAACACAGATGCAGAAAGAACATTTTCAATCCTGAAAACAGCCAGGAAATTTGATGACAATACAATATCATCTAGTCTCTAATGAGTACAAAGATGAACATTAATAATACTTGTATCACCTTCAAAACCCTCCAATTAACAATGGAAAGCAGCACAGTCTGCAACTACAGGTTAATACTGCATTCTTCTTTGCAAATGACTTTTAAGACAGACACTTTTGATTGTTTTTTTTTAATGTCTGTGAGGGGGGGTGGTGGAGCTGACATATAACAATGCTAAGTCTACCAAGATTTTCTTGTTTGACAGTGCATTAAATGCTTCAAAATGTAGGTTATTTTCCTTTATCCAGTTTGAATTTCCAGACATTTTCAAGTGCTCATCAAGACATATCCCATTCATCAAGATTCTAGATAGGACAGTATGTACACAGCATGCAAAAAATTAGTGTGGTAAAGAGCTATTTACAAAACATACCTGAAGTGAAATGAATAATGTATGTTATAGTGATATTTTTGGTATGGGTGTGGTACTGAGATGTATTTGAATCAAGTTGAATGATTCATGCATGAACAGGAAAAACACAAAATTTACACCAGCAAAATATATATTTTAGAAAAAATATTTGGTAATGAATTAAAAATCCAACTTAATTATCACCAATGCAATGTGAATGTGAAAGTACTCATGACATTTTCTTGTATGGATATGGTATTATAATGATCCAGATAGATGATTCTCAAATGAACATGACTTTTTTGTACTGGCACATTACTGAGACAGCTGTATATATAATCATTTAGTTCAGTGATCCAAGCATAAACAGGAACAACAAAAGGTAGTAAGCAGTGAAGCATGGTATCTGGGTCAATCTTAACTACATTTGCAATGATTATGCAGTAATCATCCCCTAACCATGTTTCAGGATTCTAGGTATAGTAGTATGTATACATGAGGCAAACCCCCACCCCCACCCCGAAAAACTATCCTGTCATTATCTAAATGCAAAAACTCATCCGAGTCAATGAAATGCAAGTTGCAATGATCTTTTATTGTAAGGGTGTGGTACTAATGCAGTCATTTAGTTTGATGACTGCTGCATGAATAGTGGTTGACTTATAAACAAAACCCAAGCCAAATCAGTTCAATGTAAAATATGGGTCAGTGACCTGCTTTTGCAAAGTGTTGTACATGTAGTACTCATTAAGATACATGCCTTCACCAAGTTTAACGACTCCAAAAAAGTATATATGGAGGGTGCATAAAAACCTATTTGGTCAGGAGTTAAATGCAAAAGCTCAATTTAAGCCAGTAAAATGTAAAATATAGGTCACAGTGACCTTCTTTTGTTGTAAATGTGGGACTCTAATAGAGCTGCATACAGTAATTTAGTGAGATTCATGTAACTCTATCATGAACTGAGCTTCAGAAACAAAACTGCAAAATTTAAGTCAGTGAATCATGAAATATGGATTATAGTGACCTATTTTTGTGATGATGGTATAGCACTTGTCAAGATCAGAGCTGAAACAAATCTGACAGCCCGACACCCTTGTCCCCTTTTAATTTCAGATCAGTTTCCTCCTGTATTCTAAGTGTGATGTTGTTTGGGCTTGTTGAGAAAAACATTAATTTGCCTGGGAAAACTTTGATTGCACTGATGAAAAGTTATTTTCACGACCTTTAAGTGCCATAACATGGAGTGTCATGCAAAAAATGCTATTTTTACTCCAAAAACCCATGACATGGTCATGCTTCGAAAAACATGATGTTCAGGAATCTTCAAAAATAGAACCAAAACAAGACCACATCAGTATATGCCCATTACATACAGCAAGATGGTAAATAGTCATGGTTGGAGCTAGTGTAAAACTATCCTTTTGACAGTTTAAATAGAGGCTAAGAGGTCAGATATTCACCACCAATTCATGTATTACTTAACTTGTTGATGGGGCCCCAAGTGGTCTAAAGTGCTCACCCTTCAGGATCATTGCCATCTCACCTCTGTCTGTGTGAGTTCAAGTCTCAGGCTTGGTTACTGTGGGTACATGAGAAAGCCTGCCAGTAGCTTCTGGTGGGTCCTGGTTCTTCCTCCACCAGTTATACTGGCCGCCATGTACAGCCTGTCTTGTGCTGAAAAATGGCGTTAAACCCTACAACAACAACATAACTGGTTGACAATAGCTAGTGTGATAGGGTTACCACAGTGGGTGAGCCCATTATGTTAAAATTGCATGCCAGTTTCATATGGGGTGTATAAACAGTAAACAGTCATGGTTGGAGGTTATGTAAAACTATTATCTGGGCAGTTTAAACATAGGCTAAGAGGACAGGTATAAACCACCATTTCATGTATTACATAACTGGTTGACAATAGCTAGTGTGATGTATTTGAAGACTGCAGTTTGTGAGCCATGTGCTAACAATCCAATATCCATAGTTAAATGAAAGAGATGCTAGATGCATGTAGGAGATCAAAAGTTATTATATATCATTGCCTTGAATGAGACTTTTTAAGCCATCTGCATTAAAGATTACTGACAAGTCCGTGAACAGCATCAAAGTTTCTCTAAGTCTGATAATACTCCATATATAAAATGGAATGCAAGATTATTTCAGCAGTCAGAATAGTGTTCAAGTGTGATTCATTTTTTAAGGAAATTTGGGAAGCAAAGCAAGCAAAGCCCAGCAAAATTAAATTTTAAAACTCTTGGTTGATGTACCTTTACTTTGTGAAGCACACAAGCAACAAAATAAAGGGGGGGGAAGGCATTTAATTCTTTGCACATATGTCAAACAACATATAGACAAACTTCATTCCTGTGTACCATGTCTGTCAAAATAAATAGGAACCCCACCTGTTTGTAACATATTCAACATGCTGAACTGAACATTCAGATTAGTTCTCTTTATTATTATCTTGTTAAAATACTATTAACTGACCTATGCCATTTTAGCCATGAAATTGATTGAAAGACAATAATAAGCACACGCTTGTGTTCGCACAGTTGATTTGTGATGATAATGTGTTAGCACCCGTACTGGACAGAGGCATTTGTTATTGCTGTATTACCTGTAAGCCCCCCCCCCCGGCCCCACTAAAGAACATACTATACCCGCCTCCCAAAAGTGACGTATATTCATTTTTCCATAAAGACAAGCTTATCTCGTTATCGGACAGCATGAGATACAGTTCTAACAATTCTAACGTTATGGTCATCCAGAACAACTCAGTTCTGATTAGGATGCACTCATAGAATCCAATAGAGAAGTTTGAACACCAGGTCCATCCAGTCTCTAGTGAGTGTAGTGATGAACAAAAATGACACTTGCATTACCTTCAAATCCCATAATGAACTATATATATTTGAAGTGTAGCAACTGCAACTTTGTGTGAAAAATAATATTAAAAAGGGAGACATTTTGGGCAAATGGAAACTGTATTCTGGGGCTTGTAGAATTTGTCAGGGTGTGGATTATTTTCATAGTCACCAGCCCTGGGCCTGTGTCTAATGTTTTTTTCTTCTTTGAGCACTGCAAGATGCATCCCTTCACCAAGCTTCATGATTCAGTGGATGACATCATGCAGAACATGTGCAAAAAAAGTCAAATGCAAAAGCTCCTAACCATGAATCTACAACCAGAGTACATGTATTTACAAATTAAGCCACTCCCAGGGACTTGGTACTAAAAAAAAACCCTCAAAACTGTTGCCTAAAACCTAGGAAAATATTTTGGTTGAGATACAGTGAGGCTGTACATATATATGCCTTTATCCATTTGAATGCAGACACAATGGGTTGTGCAACAGCTCTCCTTTACTTTGAGGTGAGCTATAAAGAGGGAAATACTGAAAATATACATGTAGAAGGAATTTAGTGATGAAATAAAGGCATAGCTTGAAAATATATTGTGCGATGTTTTCTGCATGATTTTTGCAAAATTAGCTTAAATCCTGCAATTGCATGTCCTAGAATAGACCCTTTATAAAATTTGATTTGTCTGACCATCATCATCATTGATGTTGATTTTTGATAACCCTGCTGTCAACAGTGTTCCTGTTGACATGCTGGTGTTCCATCCAACATCCTACTCAATTTCAAATATGATCACTGCTGTGTAGCTGGGTTGGAAAATCATACATCTAACAGTGGACACAAATCCAAATGCTCATTATGTTAACTTTGATATTACTTGTTAGAAGTAATATGAAATAAAAATCAAAATATCGTGCAGTCAAATTTTGGGCATGATACGTCTGACATCTGAATAACAATATTCGTAGTGGATAACACTGATAAACATCTCTGTTCTGGGCCATGACAGAGGACTCAATTTTAAAGTTCAAACATGAACTTTTTGAAACATCTCATGTCATTCTCCTATGTGGAAATCAGGCTCAAATGTGATTGTGACAGGGAACACACAGAAAACTAACAAAGCCTGAAAGATGATGATTGTTTACAAAATGTTCTCACTATGGTTAATCATTCCAAGTACAGTACAAGTCTTTTATCTTAAGATTTTGCTTTCAACAGAAATCAGTGACAACTATAATGAAAGTAAGTTATAAAGTTACATGTAATTTGATTAATAAATATGTATTACATGTATTAATCCTCCTCCATTTGTACCTTAAATACTTGCTTGTAAGTGGAGTCCAAATGCAAACACATAATGTGCAATCGTATCAGGGGCTATGTTCTTTGTTCTAATGATTACCCGTAACAAACAGCAGGGACCCATATCTGTTGGCACATTATGATCTTGACAATCATGTTATACAAAGGCCACCATTATTAACGGTAGCTAGAAAACAGTACAACGTACATACACCAGGGGTCTCAAACACACAGCCCGTGGGCCACATGCAACTTGCCAAGCTGTATCCTGTGGCCCGCAAAATGAATTATGTCACAAGGTGTCATGAGATAAGGTGGTGCAGCCCTTGGGTCATCGAAAATGCCCTCATGCAGCCCTCACGATGGTTTGAGTTTGAAACCCCTGTACTACACTATTGTGCTGAAAGATTGCATGCATACTGCTAAGATCTGCATGGAAATTCAATGTTTAACTTAGCACTAATATTTAATAACAGTATTTTATGCATCTGTCTGCATATTTCATATAACAATATGTAATAAAAATACAGATAAAATCAATGCAAAAAAGCCATGGAAATGCAGTTATCTTACTATTTGCATTTGCATGATGGATGCTTCTGATTTCTCGTATACAATGACATTCAAACACGACACTTGTTACTTTGCACTTTTGCTGCTGTTAAATGAATACACAACACACTTCATTCTGGAGCTGAAGTATAATTAAACCAGTTAAAACATAGGTGTAAATTTCACAATTTCTGGCTGACTGTAATGCATTTTAATTTTTACATCCAGGTTACATGTAGAACGTGATCCTTTATCTCCATCAGGTGAAAAATTGGTCTTTATTTTTTTCCTGAAACAGTCTAAAACTTTTGGATAAAAAATTTATAGTTTAACAGAATATGTCTTCAACATTACAAATGCCTATCTTTAAAAATTTCAATACAAAATGAGCAGATGTACACAGGCAAACTACATCTGAAAACTATAGCAGCCATAAGGCCCGAAGAAAAAATATGTTTCTGTTTTCGATCCTGACCCAAGCACTTTTTCCCAGCAGGGTAAACCCCGCCTCCCCAAATAATTTTTAAAAAAAATAATTCCAAAAATTGATTTGTGTACCTAATTGAGCTGGTTTTCCCTAGTACATTATATATAAAGGTGCTAATCATTATAATATATCAAATGTTACAAAACAAATCCTACCTACCTACCTACCATAATTTTAAGACCTGTGCAATAGAAAACACCTTTTTTGGTGCCTAACATGTGACATTAACACAGATTTGCCTACTCCAAAATTTGCAGGTCCAGCTCATTCATAAATTAACTGACAAAGCATAAAATAGACTGCCCTCCTAATCAAATAAAAAAATAATAACTTTAGTAAATGTACTTGAACAATAACATGATTTTCAAAAGGGCTGCTGTGGAGCCATGTTGCATATAAAAGGTATATTTAAGATCAGCACCCTTTTTATCGACTAAATATAAATACATAGAAGTCTTTTGGTGAAAATGCCACATCGATCCATGCCCCTATCAATTATTTTGGCCTAATTTGATGCCATTTTTAAAAGGATCAACTAGATATCATAAGAAGCATTTAGTGAAAGCCCCATGTTGACATGACCATCCACTCTGCAAGAGTAGTGATAACAAGATCTTCAAGATCAACACTATAACAGCAATGCAAGCTGTCAAAGTGGCACCATTTTCATTTAGCACAAACAAGACCTTGTGCTAATGGTTGAATGGATGTCATACAACAGGCCTTTCTGTAAGTTACTCTGGTCTATGAAAGGTAGTGCTAAAAACAAGAGTCCCCTGAAGGCTCCAGCTCTACTCTACTGACCAAAGAGAATTTCATGGAACCAACAATAAATCCATTTCTTCTGTCTTTTTATTCATTTAAACTGTCAAGTACTGAAACCACTTCAGATATTCTTGAGAAGCTAAAACATAACAAATATGCAAACAAAAATATTTTCTTAAATTTGAATCAACACAGTCACAAGATACCTGAAGGCGTATTGCAAAATTTCTTGGCATGGCCTTTGACCTTGAACCTGCTATCATGTATTGAAGATCACTGCACTCGTCTAAACACTGCACTGTTGTAACGAGTAATTGAGTACCCAAATACGAGATGATCTCATCTTAGACTTGTCCAAGTCCAAATCTGGGACATGACCACTTGATAAAATGGAGACAACTTCTAGTGACAAACTAGAATTTTTTGATTTTCTTAAAAGTTATGGTCATGGCAACCACTTCAGGGGGGCACTTATTCTTTATTGTATATCATACAAGTGTGAGAAATGTAGTCAATGCTTTACAAGAGAGGACACTTCTACATGACTACTTTTAATCAAGTGGTTCACAAGCTATACAAGGGTTGGGCTTAAAAAAGACTAATAATGTTTACTTCAAATATTCAACACTTCATGCTTATAGTGTAGTAACCCCACATTTCTACCAATGAATAACTGCCAATCCATTTTCCTACATTAAACCAACCCACAACCATGGTTACACTGGCTAATGATGCACTGCACTGAATGGAATACTGCTATCTGCATTCTAATTGGTCAAGCAATAACGATTGAGTCTTTTATTGTCATTTTTCTAACTAAAATATCGTTTCAGTGCATGAAAGCTAAATATAAGAGAAAAGCTGGCATCTACAACAGATGGAAAATATTTTATATCTGAATCTTCAAAACTGTACAGGAAGTGGATGTGCGTGGGTAGGCATGTTCTCAAACCAGCTAGAGATACTGCACCATTTGTGAGGGCACATACAATCTGAAAATTCAAGTTCTCAATTTTGTACCTACTGCAGCCCTACTGTCAAAATATTCTCACATTCTAGGTTTGATTAAATCTTTAAATTGGGGGGGAGGCAATTTTTATCCTTACATTTTTAGAACGTTTAATTAGCATAAATAGCCAGTAAAGTGCTGATATGCTATTAAGCTCTTTACATACAGTACAGTCATCATGGGTTCAATGTTGATACCCTAGGGTCTGCTATGGACCTGATATGTAGTTGGGGGGGGGGAATTAATTTTAAATATGCAATACTTACCTGCTGCTATTGCATTGTTACCTATTTTCATTCTGAAAACTGTCATTCTGGCTTTTCTCCACTCTGGGAGGATGTATTTACATTGAACGGTTAGTTTTCGGCACAAAAATAGGGTAGCTACGCAACAGCGACAAGGCAAGTAATTACTATTAAAATATAATCCACATTCATCCCCAATAATCCAGCATTGATTCCTGCTCTTGTTGCAGCAAAGATGAACTGCATCAAAAAACCAATTATTTTTAAGAAATACTGTAAACTGTGGTTGGTTTTCAATTTAAAGTGGAGGAATAAACAGAATTCATTCTAACATTCCTTACTTGTGATCTGGATTCTAGTTGTTTTTATTTTTGTTTTCTTCAGCAGCATCAGCATGCAAGACTGAAAATTATTTCATTGAATTTGTGTTAAAACAGTTCTCATTCTCCTTTTTCTCTCTCATTCTATCAATCTCATGATTGATCAAAATGAACCAATGACAATGTCAGTAAAATTTGTAAAACCATCATAAAATTTGGCATTTACCAGACAGGTTTTGTTTTGAAAGAGAGACATTATATTCTTGGGAAAAATGAAGTTTATAAAACATGTGGTTCAAGAAAATGCTGAACATAAGTTATGCCAAACCAGAAAGTTACTGCAATATAGGAAAGATAGATAAAGTTCATAGTGTCATAATCTGATATAATTTCATTGTTTTTCGAAACAATAACTTGTTAAAGAAAGGTTCCATGGAATACACCTTAACTTTTTCAGAGTTTGATGAAAGAAAATGCTGTCACCATTCCTAAACTTTGAACTACTGAAATGAGGAAAAAGTACAAGAGGTAAAAAGGATAGCCCCAAGAAAGATGACTATATATGTAACTGGGCTATACTACTAAATGAATAAATGTGGGCCATTCAGTTTCAAAACATTCCAGTTGATTGTTAATTTTGGCTAATTCCATCTCATAAATGTAGTCTCGTTTTAATAAGTTTTTAAACAAAGGTGGAGATGGAGGTTTTCTTTCTCTCATGGTGCATATAATTAAAATTAATTACACTGCCTACTTCTAACATACCTACAATTAATCCTGTAAGTCCTACTTCTAACATACCTACAATTAATCCTGTAAGTGAAAAGGTATGCATGAAATGACTGTTATCTCTAATCCACTGGCTTAAATCATTCCAAAACCATTTCAAGATGAATTAATGTTTCAGGTGAATCCATAAAAAAGAACACTATTATTATTTACTATTTAAATTGTTTCTGGAAAGTATTTGTTGCAATAACTATGCACTAATTTATACTGAAACCAAATTAGATTAGAATCTTTCGTAATTTTGTATGCTAATGCAAAATGCTTTGTCCAATCCAATTGGTTTGGTAGATTAAGTTATGTTTTCCATTTACCGGTAGTTCGTGTTTTAGTTTCCACTATTTTGGTGTCTTTCACCAAGATACTATAAATATTTCTCGAGCCTATCTTAACTTCAAGGAGAAGTAAGGTCTTTTTTTGCAAACCTAGTATTTTTTCCCCAAATTTCAGGTTGGGATTTGATAGATAATCTATTCATATATGATTTCACTGAGTTTAGGACCCCTACATATTGTACAACGTTAGCCCCAACATTATATATTAACCATAATATTTTCATTATACATTAGGGCTTCAGTAAGAAAATCTGAAAAGTCTTTGGAATAAACCTTGCTACAATATATGTTATACAAAATAAAAACATCCTTCCAAAATATATTATCAACATCTTCTATGTTCCTTCCCATATAAGTGATACAACACTTGTTAAATTCCTTCTAAATCTTAATTCTGTAGGGAAGATAAAGCCTAATATTGTGAAACTATCATCTGTCCAGCACAAATTATACTCTATACACAAATGGCTGTTGCTGTTTTACATGCTTCCTATCCATATTCTTGTTTTCAGAGATATATATTATTGAGAACATATTTGCTTGCAATGAGTAAATAGCAGTTATATTTCATTGAATGGGTGAAAATACTTAAGTTTTTTTCACCCACGAGATGAAATAATTATGTTATTCACTTGGAGCAAGCAAATTTTCTTTCAATTTTATACTTAAATGTACTGGCTGGCAAAAAGTAGAACGGATTGAGGTAGCACATTTCTTATACCCCATAATGTCAGCCGTTTACAGTTTACCATTTTTGTTTTGCTGTGTTTTGTGTATATTTGCACAGAAATATCAGAAGATAATTCTTCCTCCCAATTCAAGGTAAAACAGCACATTAGATTGTTTTTGAAAAAGCATTATACACACAATGCAGGATTTGAACTTGGTTCGTCTCCATCCATGGTGGCGATACTTACCACTAGACAATGCCAGGACCAAAATTAACTCAAATTTCTTGATCATAATAATACAAATGTCTGCAGGCAGGATTGTGAAAAAATGTTTATCGTAGTCTACTCTAGTGAGTTATCAAAATTATTCCGCTTGGAAAATCCAGTTATTCATAGCCTAGCATAAAATAGAGGATATTTTCTTTTCATACGTTAATGCTAGATATATTTCATCATGTGGTACCAAAACATGATATTTTAATGAGTGTGATTTTTTAACGAGTGGCAAAGCCACAACTTAAAATATATACTTTTTGGTACTGTAAAATGAAATATATCTACTATTAATGTCGGAAAAGAAAATTTTCTTTAATATGATATACCAGACTTGCTCCAGAATTGAAGTTTAGAAGATTTAACTCATTCTTCGGCACAACACGCTAATTCCCACCCCCTTTTCGTAAATTCACCTAACTTTCATAACCAGATCATATAAATAAACGTGACTTACGAAAGTGGTAGGATTGGTGTGACCTAATCTATCACAGTAAATTACATTTTTGTCATTTTGTATACTATTTGACCATCTCTGAAAACAATGCAAGTCCGATTCAGCGATGCATCCACAGCAGGTTTGTCACCGTTGTCAAGGAAGTAAAGAGAAATAACTTCAGGGAGATGTGAGCAGCATATAGTCAAATTTCTTTATCAAAATTTAATTTTCATGTCTGTAAAATTGGGCAGTGTCTATGTATTTGTTCTAGCTCACAAAGTACACATTTTTGCTGCCACAAGTACAACTTTTGTGGGAACACACAATGAACTATCACATGGCATTATGGGATATCTTATATTTTCACACGTGAAAATATAAGAATATATTTTTCACAGGTGATAAAATCAGAATGAAAAAAAAACTATTTCAGCAGTAAGTCTATATTTCACACTTAATTATGTAATAAAACCCCAAACTTGACAGACAAAGATGGCATTGTCCACATAGCCTTGGATTAATAAGATTGCTTTGGTAAACCAAGAGACCAGGCATGGGTAATATTTTTCTGTGACAATAATAAGAAAAACAGACAGATATGCAGACAAAGAAACCAAGTTCCTCTCTTCTGTTTTCGTAATTTGCCTATAGTCTCTCCAAACTCTATACAAAAAGCAAAAATAATAAAAAGGGGAAATACTATGCAGACAACATTAAATTCTAGTTTAATGACTTCTATCAGCTTGGTAAATACACAGCAAAGATTCCTATCCTTTAAAAATATTAATTTAATTCAGTGTAAAATTAGCCAACCATGCAATAAGATCAAAGGGCACTTTATGCCACTTTATGTATTACACAAAGGTACAGAAATGTAAAATGTCAATATACAAGTGTACTTGAAACTAGTTTTTGTCTTCATTTAATCAAACTTTCTGTTGTTTAATTCTCTGTGTACTTCCTAATCAATGATGACAGGTCACCCCTTACAAATTTCACTTGTATGCAAATTTTGATTTTTCAGTGCCCCCCCCCCAGTAATGCAAATATAATTTATGTTAGATGAATAAACAATTAAATTTGTTACATATTAAATTCTTGTGATTAAAATAAAACTTTTTTTAAAACCAATAATACAACAGCAGCAACTTCTACTACCTCTACTATTTAAAAAAGCAACCTACCCACAAAACAAGACCAAAACTATAACAACTAGTATTTTTTTTTGTTACAATATTATTTTCTTTTATTTGCTATAGTGTGGATCATTTGAAAATAAATTGCAACAAAAATTACAAGTGATGAGATATAGGTTTATAAAAAAAGCATTAGTCTGTGTGTTAAAAATTTTGAAAAATGTCTGAGAGTCAAAATTTCCAATTATGGGAATATGGTTCTCAAAATTTTATTGCAGGAATAATCCCTGCTTACTTTTTGTGTGTGTGAGTGATTTGGATTTTAACGTAGCTTCAAAAGATTTTCAGTCATATCACTATAATGTCTGCAGTGTGGCAGTTTATAGTGATGTCTAGCACTGGGGCATCATGCCTCAGACATGTAGCATGATGTCCCACCCCGTCACATTATCCTAACACCAGGCAGACCAGTCCTAACACTAACCTCTTAATGCTGAGCACCAAGCGAGGCAGCTGTTAGTACCCATTTTTGTAAGTCTTTGGTGTGACTTGGCCAGGGATCGAACCCATGACCTCCCACATCCGAGGTGGATGCTCTAACCACTAGGCCACAGGAGTGGTGCTTACGTTTTGATTTTTACCCCTGAGCATCAGAAATCAGTATATGGTGCATCTCTCACAATGAATGATTTTAATTTCCAATTAATGTGACCACCAAACTGCTGGGTATTCTTAGGTGACCTCTGACAGAAGGCACTCTAAAGAGAATATCACACTACACTGGCAGTAGAAAGGTGTAAAAATAAAATATAAAAATTCATGAAATATTACATAAAAACAAGATATTTAATAACAAAATTCAATCATTAAATTCATAAATTTAATTAATGCCCAAGTTATAGTTAAACCTCTAAAAAATAATTATGATTTATGACATTCTTATGTTATATTACAAGGTATGTTTATAGTTAACCACAACCCCTATAACATTATATGTATACCCCAATGTCTTGAAAACACCTTTTATTTTTTTTTATTTTGAAAGGATGATGGGGTTTATTAATTTACCTTTAAACTAGCGATCTAAGAACCACGACTGAAACAAAACTTGCAAGTTGGGCAATATACCCTTAATGGGCCCTCCATAATTCAATAACAGGGTCAGTCATGTCACCAATTCCACTCATATTGTTTCAACTGTGAAGCAGACTATTTGTACAAGTAGATACAGTCGTCTATTTACTCCAATAATTGTAAAAATCATAAAATGGTCCAGAACAGCGTTCATTTTTGGAAGTATTTTTATCCTATGAATAAAACAAAAATCAATACTTATTTATTTTGTTTATAAGACAAAATAATGACTGTCTGTTAGAAGTTTAAAAAAAATTAAATAACCTTCTACCCAATCAAACAATCACTCTTTGAAAAACCAATATATTGAAACAAAATTCCAAAGTTATGACTACCAACAAAATTGGCTAAATTCTTCCACTGAATGAGAAGACTTTTACCAAGCACACAATAAACAACTTCACCATACTCCATGGTTTCAGTGGTGATGCCACAAAAGTCACAGCGAAAAAATTACAAAATTATACTTAAGTTCTCTAACATATGTTAGTAGCACACATGAAACAAACAAAAACACCTTGACTTATGGCTTCATCAATCTGCACAGGAAACAAACAAAAACACCTTGATTTATGGCTTCATCAATCTGTAGAATGAAAGGATATTTGCACTAGATTTAACAAGTACTGGTTTTGAGAAGTCCACAAATTTAAAATGTAAGCTGAACCTTTAATCCAACATATTGTGCTTTACCCAGCAAAACCGAAAATTAAGAAATATTTACTTATGGCGTCTTCAGTCCATTAAAAAGCAAAACACCTCTGTGTGCAGTTATGAAATCATATTAATCTTTTGCATCAATAACAAAACATCTACTACTTGATTAATATTGCATTATTTAAATACATTTTTTTCTTTTTAGATTAATGTTCTTTTTAATTAAAATACATCCAAATATCGATGTTGTTTTGGACGATTTTATAATTTTTGTGTTTACTGGAGTATACTGGAGTAAAATGATGTGCACATGTAGATACTGTGCTAGGCACGATTTTATGATCGAACAGTACCACCCCCAAAAAAACATGACAGCCAATATGGACCAAAATTGACGCTAACACTGTTTACAATCATACTTGTCCTTCATAAATAGGAAAGCAATAATAGTTAAAACTTATTTTAATTCAGTAATATTTCATTAATAATAATAATAATATTAATAATAGATTCATATATATATATATATATATATATATATATATATATATATATATATATATATATATAGTGTTCCCCCTCTTATACGGCCATCCCTTCTGCACCGGGAAAGTGGCCTTATAAGATGGGTGGCCTTTCCAGAGGGGGACTAAATTTTTTGTGAGAAGTGTATGTAATGTACATAGTAAGAAATCTACATTCTTCAAAGCATTTAATATTTTCATTTAATATCTTCATTTAAAAGTAACAATAATTATTAAAAGGTTCTTCTTGTTATAATAATAGCCTTATTTCAACTGAATATGCATTAACAGTTCTTATTCTTGGCGTAAATGTGATATGCAAGTGGGTGTTATTGTCATGCACATTGCAAAACCATTCAAAAACGTCATTTAAATCTTGGTACATACACAATTCTCTTTCCATTTGCTCCATTTTCCCACTGCTGCTGAATGTCCTCCTTATTGGTTACGATGTTGTTTAGTTGAGTCTTTTCAACATAAAATTGTTTTATTCGAGTCTTTTCTAACCTAAAAGTGTTCGGCAAGTCCCCCCTCCCCACCTCACCCAATGTCATCGAGTAGAATAAGCCACTTTTTTTCTAAAATAATTGTCCCCATTTACATGATGACATGTTAATGTTTGGTAATGATTTATTTGGATGTTGCTAACTGTATGTGATTTAATTATGCAGACGAAACTTTTGTAGAGCAGACGAAATGCGTTCTTCATAAAGGAAACGATAAATGTGTTGTCACATGATTTTTTGGGCTTTGTCTGGTACCCTGTTTTGTTAAAGGTTAATTTCTCTGTATGTGTTTGCACAAATTCTATTTTTAGCCTATGCTGACCCTGCTATGATCTTGACAATTACGTCCAGTTGTAATCATCAATGTTGCCAACTACAAGACTGATAAAACAATTTTTCTGCATTTAAACAAAATGCTATGTGTTTTTAAAGGCAGCGATCTTGTCACGTGATTCATTAGTTGCAGTCTGGTACCCTACTGTTTTTACATTTCTTTAAGTGAGAGAAGCCAAAACGGCCTCAATATGTACGTAGATTTGACCTGAACAATAGCACCTCATGGCTGTTAGGATTTGTAACCTTGACAATTATTGTCAGTAGTAATAGCCACTAATTATGAAAGTGAACAAGCTCAACATCTCACTATGGGAAGCCATAAAGGCTATCAAACCATTTTCCCGCTGACTTGTATATTGTACGTCAATACCACCACTTCTCAGCTGTTACTACTGTTCAATAATTGTAATCTTAACAATTATCAGAGTGACTAAACCAGACATCTCATGATAACACAGCAGTAAGGATACTCGGATTACATGTACCTACCTTTTTCTATGGATTAAACTTTGAGTCTTTCTCGGCTTTATGGAATAAATGTGGCTTCTCATGAGGCGTAAATGGTATAATATTAACCTTAGTGGTACATGTACTTTAGTCAACACTTCTTTCAGTAACGAAAACCTGACATCGGGAAACAGAAATTGGATTACTTAACACATGTTATGAATAAAATATTGGTTCTGGATACATATTACACAATAAAATGTGGCCGCTTGTGAGGGGTAAATTTTATATTTTTGCATTAATATGCTGGCCGTATTAGCGGGGAGGCCTTTTGTGAGGGGTACTTTTGAACACAAACTCGTCGGTGCCGACGGATTCTGGCCGTAAGGAGTGGGTGGCCGCTGGTCATGGGGGCCGTTCAAGAAGGGGACCACTGTATATAGAATTTATATAATATTTTCTTTTATTTTAATTTCTGCTGCTGTTATCATGGATTTCAACTTAACTGACATTGGCGTATTCAATTTAATTACTGCATCCTTTTTTCGTGGAAATATTCAGCTAGTGCAAGCGTGGTCATTCCATCTTATTGGTAAGATGAAATTTATGTTTATTATATTATGTGCATGCTACCATACTTATGTTAGGCAAATACCGTAATCTGATTAAAATCAGATCTCCACAGTCCTACATGAAGATCTGACAATGACCACTTAGTGGTCATGTTCTGGTGACCTTTGATTTAGCCAGTGGAAATGCAGCTTTCAAAAATCTGAAAGTGAATGAAATTGCTTGGCACACAACCCAAATAAGAAGATATAAGATTTCATCTGATTGGCTGACAAAATTAGTGATTATGGTAATAACATAGGTCAGTAGAACATGAGCCCAAAGCGGTCACCGTCAGATCTTCACTAAGGACGGCGTCTTTGCTAGCCAAGGTTCCAATATGGTTGGCATACAGAGCAGATATTTCTGTACTTTGGGTCTCTGAATTTCATTGGATGCAGTGGCAAACCATCGTATCCAATCAAAATTAAGTTGTTCAAATTTGAATAATGTTCCTACATGATCAAGACAAACACAACTTAAATGAATTGATAAAATAAGCAATTTTCCAGTGTTGGTCATTGTTTGCACAAATACCTTTCACTCAAATACACTTGTAATGGCTTTCCTCTGGTACATCGTCATACTTTCGATGTTAAACTTACAATGTATCTGTTTTAGGTCAATTGCAACCACCGTTTTCGGCAGATGTGCAATGCACTATGCTATTAGTTAGTTGGCATTATATACTATGGGAGGCAACACATGAAATCCAATTGATGTCGCTAAGACAAAGCACCAATATAACTCAACTGTTTGAACCGCCAAGGTGTAGATAGGGTTATCGGAACCTTGGCTAGAGAAGATGTTAGGACAGCAGAGATCTGATTTTAATCAGACTGGCAAATACGGTGATAATACATAGTTGTTCCCCCATGGTATGGTAATCTGGGCTAAGCAGTTTTATTTTGGTTATTAGAAACATCGAAATACACTCAAAAACCGAAATACACACCAAAATACACATTTACATCTTTTGGGTGTATATAGTGGTGTACACCCTGTAATTATGATTTGTAATTGATTTAATAATAATCATAAGCAAAGTAAACTTTGATTGAAGAGAGATTTTAATCCAAATTATTTACCTTTTACTAACTTCCGGAGCAATCCATGTTATGACATCACTTGGTCATACCTGATTATATTAGATTGGACAGGTATGATAAATCGCAAATTAGTCAGAACTTAAAATATAAAAATGAGATTATAATTGCAAGAATCCAGAATGTATATTTACATATTTTCTGTGGAAATGTCATATACTTATGTGTTTTAAAGTAAATGAAGACATAAAAGACATACAAAATGAGGTAATCAAGTATGACTACATGACTTCATTACATCAATAAAATAGAAAAATGTAAATAATTCTTAAAACAATCACGAATGGAGCAATAAATAGAAAAATGCAAATAATTCTTAAAACAATCACTAAAATCAAATTTCATTTTGCTTCTATATCAGTTTTCAAACACATACAAAACATAATACAATTATCTTCATGAGTATTAGGATACACAATAAGTGTATTTCGGTTTTTGAGTTATTTCGGTATTTCAAGTAACCCGTTTTATTTACATTTACGCGATAGGACTGACAGAGAATTTTTTCATAGGAATAGATAGAGGGAAAGTTAGAGAAACCTCACAATCTGTAACAATGCAGCAATAACGGAACGGTTTTATTATGTACTGACGGCAACATTAAATACCGCATTCCTGGCCAATGGGATTTGATCACCGACTTAAATTTATACATCTGAAACAAGTCTACTATATTTGTACCCCGAATAGAGTTTATTCTTCAAATTTTTAACATTCAGGGCTATGTGAACTACCTGACACTATGTTTACATGCAGATTATTCAGATGTTTCGCACGGTGACATCGCTGAACAAAAACGTTTAAATTGCAGCGACAATCGTGTGCTTTAATACGCACGTGCAATCCACGAGTATTACCTGTCTCGTAAGACTGTTTGGAGTTCCCGAACATTATCAGTGACTTTCAGTCGTTTAAGCTTTGATCCAAAGTCATAATCGTCGTACGTTTCAATTGTCACAGAATTCTGAATCAGATCTGGCTCCATATTTTCACCCTCAAGTGAAGAACGTTTGATCGAACAAAGCATGTATGAATGAACCTAACAGCATCGCATCCTAAATTAACAACACCGTCCGGTATATGTACACAAAATAAACCCTCTGTATATATGAGTATATTTTGTTATGTTTTATGTATGCAAACAAAGAACAATTTTATTCAGGAATATTTAAAATTAGCTCTTTCTTTTATTTGACGAAATTTATAAATGAAGTAATGAACAAGTTTTGTCAGCGTAGTAATATATAATTTGCAGGGGAAATTACCCTAGATGAAAATATGGCTATGTTGATACACCGTTGTAAGGTGCTGCCGACAAAACAGAGGCTGCTGGCGACAATGACATGTAGATCTCTTCATCATCTATCGGGAAAACTTCTGACATCAAGGAATTTGCTATCACAATGCAAATTAGGGATTTCTCTGAATATAGTGAGCTGACAGTGAAAATTGTAACCCCTTTAAAGAGCCTTCTTACAGTCAATGTCAAATCACCAAATGATAACCAATGTCAAGATTTGAAATTAATCAAAGTTGAACCGAGCGATTCAGAAAGTTTCAAATCTCACATAGATTATCAAAATTATCATTATGAGCTTTCAGTTTGAGGAATCCTGGGCTCATGAAACTCAGGAGTGCTTCACTTTCAAAAGGATAGGAAAATGAGCAAATACATGCTGATTATTTTAGTACATGATACTACATGTCAGGATTTAATTCTCAGCCATGTATGATATCACACTAAACAGAACATATTTTTTCTGTAAGTAGAATGTTTAAACATGATAAGTGTCTGTATATAAAGAATACAAATCATATGGCGAATAACAGCCCTTTCAAGCACACTGGATCCAGCAAGGGATCACGTGTGTCAGGGATTGATTGAGATAAATGCAATAAACTGACGACGAACAGTACAAAACTAGTATCTAACTAGCCTGAGCGCTTTCGACTCTTAATGAGTCTTTTTCAAAGGCATATACAAAACATAGACCAAACAAACAAATAAAACAAAAACCGTTCAGAAAATAAACTGCTACAAAAAATAGACCATACCAGTAAAATAAACAGTGTTTTGAACCCTCTGGTGACAGTCAGGTTAGAACTTACAAATCAGTGAATGAAATGACCAGATTTTGTGCATTTTTTATATCCTTCATGCATTCTTTTTTTAAAATCATTCAGGGTACAAACAAATGGGATGGTGTGAGAATACTATAGTTCCATATGCTGAAATGTTATTGTGAAAAGACACTGTTTTACTTGCTTATGATCGAGAATACTTGTTGCTAAATGGCTGAATGGAATACATGTATTACTGGAAATATCTGTCAATACTTTTCAACCAAAATTAAAAATAAAGACAGTTAATTTTGCTGTTTAAATTGCTATTACCAGCAGCAGCAATGAACTTCTTACAATGTTACACTGTATACAATGTAAACAGTATTAAAATATTGAGGTCTGCCTTCATGTAGATTTTTCTTTCATTTGTTTAATACTGTGCCATAAAGAATGATGTTCATGGCATTTAAACATTCTGAAATTTACTGTGTATGATAACATTTTTTGGGGTTCATCATGTCTACTTCAGACTGTGTGAATATTTTTAATGAAACGTTTGTTTCAAAGTAATATTACTCATTAGTCTTACCTATATTTAGAGCAATATTGCAACTCTGTTACTGACAGTGGTCCTTCATTATAATCCCCACAGTAAACTGCTGTCTTCTTAGGCTCTTATACTTTGGATATGGTAATAGATCCCATTAAATTTGTGATATGGGTGTGGTAACAGATCTCATAAAATTTGTAACAGGGGTGTGGTAACAGATCCCCTGAAATTTGTAATAGGTGTGCTAACAGATCCATTGAAATTTGTAATAGGGATGTGCTAATAGATCCATTGAAATTTGTAATAGGGATGTGCTAACAGATCCCATTAAATTTGTAACATGGATATGGTAACAGATCCCATTAAATTTATAATATGTGTATGGTAATAGATTCCATTAAATTTGTAATATGGGTGTGGTAACAGATCCCATTAAATTTGTAATATGGGTATTGTAATATACCCCATTAAATTTGTTTTATCATTTCTACATGAATGATTACACTTGATTTTAGTTTCAAGTTAATAAGAACAGGGTTCTCATAGGATTTTGAAAGTTGGAGCCAAGGACCCCTTCTTTGAAAAAAGCTGGAGTCTTGGTACAGTAATGGAATTCCAATAACAAAACCTTACGTTGTTTATAATAATTCAGAGCATTGTTGTGTCACCAATATAAATGTTATCAAATTCTTCATGCTTATTCATTGTGAAATATTTTGTGTTATAGTAGAAGAATATAAAAACTAAGGCAATTAAGAGCAGTGCTAATTGTTATTGTAATGATACAGCTGCAGTGGTACCTCTCATAAAGCGGCCCCTTGACCATGGGCCACCTGCTTTTTATGGCCAGTATGCCTTGGCACTGATGAGTCTGTGTTTAAAAATACCCCTTAAGAAAGGCCACCCCTATAATGTGACCAGTGGCAACATATTAGTGCAATAATGAAAAATTTACCTCTCACAAGCAGCCACATTTTATTTTAATGTGTCTAGAGCCAATATTTAAGGTAAGTCATCCGATTATCTTTACAGATGTTGGTTCTCCGGTGTCAGATTTTTGTTACTGAAAGAAGTGTTGGCTAAAAAAAAATGTGCCACTAAGGTTAATATTATCTCATTATCTTGGGGTCAACAACATTGTCATTGAGTTTTAGGTTTCATGCAGCAGTTGAGTTCTTCTCTTTGAAGACTATGACTGGACGTAATTGTCAAGATCATAACATTTTCAGCATAGACTAAATATAGATCGTGTGGATTAGCATACAGAGAGAAATTAACTCTGAACAAAATGGGGTACCAGACAAGGACCAAAAAGTACATGTGTCACTTCCTTTATAAACCAGGCTTTTTGTCTTCTCTACAAGTTTCATCTGCATAATTAAATTGCTGTACTGTACAAATAGCAACATAAAAATAAATAGTTTCAAATCTTTAACATGTCATCACCTAAATGGAAAAGTAAAAGTAGACGCTATTAGACTCCGTGACTGGGGAGAGTTCAGTCTTGCCAAAAATTTTATGCTGGGAAGACTCGAATAAACAACATCATAACAGATAAGGAGAATATTCTGCAACAGTAAAAAGATTGCTGGAAAATGAAAATGGAGCTTGGCAGAACTTAGTCAATAAAACTATACTCAGAAATAAAAAGGAAATTTGGAATTTAGGGAGAAGGAAATTAGAAGAACTTAGTAAGCTCATCAAAAACAATTTTTGGAGAGATGTCATTTTGGCAGTATCTTATTGGAAAGAGGAACCGCAAAGTGCAAATGAGTTTTTATCCATGAGTATTTTAAATTTTATCCCCCCTAGAATGTTCTATCAATACAAATCCTGGACAGAAGCTCGTTTTGAAATTTTGAATGATCTAGTAGATGATCATGGTAATTTAATACCTTTTGAAATGATAAAACAAAAAACTAGAAGCGATGACTTCTTGAAATACTTCTCCTTAATATCCAAAATTCCAAAAGCATGGAAAGAAGCCATAAAAAACCATTTAGCACATAATTTTGATAAGCAGGAGGATAAAATAATGGACCTGCAAAAACATAATTCACTCAAGTTTGTTTACAAAGATCTTTTAAAAAAGGCTAAAAGGCAACATACTGCTAAGCAAGAAGCTTGGATGCAAGTACTAAATAAAAATATAAGTAGCAGGGGTCAAGCTAGACTTAAATTTTAGGGAGAAGTGACTTCTCCTTTTGGTCAGAACAGGGAGAAGTGGGAGCTAAACAGGGAGAAGTGAGATCAAAGCAAGAAACACGATATATATATATATATATATATATATATATATATATATATATAGATAGCTGCATTATCTTATTTTAATGATGTGCTCCATTTCTCAGTATGCTTTTAACAGTTTTAAGCAATGCCTTATTTTCAACTTGAAAAAATTGTGTTATATGTTAGTATCAACATATTTTGTACGTGTATAAAATTTTTTATATTCATTCCCATTCTATTCATACTTGTATCTGTGTGTTTGAACTGAAGTAAATGCAGTGTTTTGGCCATATGACTTAAAAAGCACATCAGAAGCTATACATTGTAATTAATTTTAACTGACAGCAGTAACAAGATTAGAGTCTTGTAACTGCGAGTTGGTAAAAATGCTTAATAAACTACCACTTAATTATTTTATTTTCTACAAGTTTTGTGTAAAATTGCAGTCAAAAAGATTTATCGCATTCTTTGAAACAGCCCCTAATACATGTACATAGGAATAAATGCACAAGCGACTTCAAACCATACTCTTCGTCCTGATTTCATTGTTCCCGATAAAACATTACTGTAACTATTCATAGACAACACACTGAAGCACTAAAGTCGATATATAACTAAACTGGACCCTTTTTTTTCCCCCAACCGAAAATCCAAGAATTCGTATTGCACAGTGCGAGTGCATCTATTTTTAGAAGGAGGGCTTTTCTTAATATAACTACTCACTTTCTTGCTTCGTTACAAAAATCATTAATAGGACTGCATATTTATGGTTGTATTATTTGCCTACCTACTGGTAATAACGATATGCATTGGTTAAATAGTATTTTGCTCCATTACTATATATATATTTTTCGTATTTTCACGAAAATTAATTACGGTAACTCTGAAAACAACCTTGACCTTGCAGCATTGTTTCGAATTCCACAACAGAGATTTCCATGTTTCTGACCTACATTATTAAATATTTAGTCTAAATCTCCTATCACATAATATTTAAACTTTGTTTTCATTATATTATATATTTTCCTGAACCTGTTTGCCCAATTATTTACGAATACAGACAGTTTAATGAATGGTATATCATATACGCAGCGATGTCCGCCATTACAAGTTCATTTACGGTTTCAAACTGATTTTATACAGAAAATACGCAAATACGGCCGTTAAAATCTCCAATTATTAAAAAAAGAAATAAATTAGAAAACGCTCTTCACCGATCATATTTTTAAAAGCAAATTACTATTTGCATATTGATGTTTAAATTTCGAAACAAAATTTGGTATATTTTCATCATAGCAGTGTGCCCAACTTCATGAAATCAAGCAGTGATATCTTGCTCCGGAAAAGGGTTAATGGTCAGTTAGCTATTAAAACTTGCATGTGAATGTGCAAGAATTTCTTTGTCGCCGTAAGCTGATTGGTATCAACACCACGTAAATACATTTGGCCTTGGGTTACAACAGTGCCAGAACTGGCTACAGAGAGGGGGCATCTCAAAGTCGTAATCTATAGTCATTTTACGTCCGAAAAATCAGAGGGCGAAGTCGTTTTCGCTTTCCTAACAGAAGAAGGCGAAGTTTACGCTTCTCAGGCGACATTTTCGCCCACTTCGCCTGGTAGCGTGACCCCTGAAGTAGTGAGGAGTGGTCTGAGATTTATAGCCGGGCGAAATGTTGTACCAAGGATACCAAGTTGATCTCTTTCAACTTTAAATTAATCCACAGAATAATCGCTACTAATGATTTTTTGAAAAGAATTGACATATTGGACGACAACAAATGTACGTTCTGTAAGAGAAAGAATGAAAATATTGAACATCTCTTCTGTGATTGCAATATTATTTCACAGTTCTGGTACAGTTTTATTGAACATTTTGCACCTTCTTGCCCAAATATTGTACATTTGTCCAAAAAAGAAACACTTTTAGGAAGTGAACAACTGACAGTTTGTGTAATTTCTTGCTTATTTTGGCAAAATATTATATTTATACTTGAAGATTCAATATGCAAAATCCTTCAATTTATGCTTTTAAGCAGAGAGTTGTAATGTATAAGAACATTGAAAAATACGCTGCTAAGGTAAATAAAAAAGAGGACCAATTTCTTCAAAAATGGACCTCAGCAAATGAATAGGTAACTAGTATCTGATTGGATGGTAAACAGGAACAAAACACTATTTTCAAAAGTCTATGTCACCTACATGTATTCGTCTATTTAGATTGAGTATCTAAAGAGATTGTGTGCCATATGCATGTGTGCATGAGTGTGTGTGTGTTGTCTTTTTTTTTCTTTTTTTTTTTATAGATTATATTTATTATCCCTAGTTTATCTGGAAACAAGAAATGTTTGATTGTAAGGTGACCCTGAGATGGTTTCCTGACCCAATGGTCAACCTATTACGGGGATAATAAAAAAAAAAACTAAAAAAACTTTCACTGCTTGATTTCATGAAGTTGGGCATACTGTGCTTTGACGAAAATGTACCAAATTCTGTTTTGAAATTTAAACATCAATATGCAAATAGTAATTTGCTTTTAAAAAATATGATCGGTGATAAAAAAAAAAAAAAAAAAAAAATGGAAAAGTAAAAGTAGACGCTATTAGACTCTGTGACTGGGGAGAGTTCAGTCTTGCCAAAAATTTTATGCTGGGAAGACTCGAATAACAACATCATAACAGATAAGATGTTGAGATGTATACCTTATAATCAAATATTGGGTTGAAGAACATTATGAGAAGAAATCAGGTGCATGTGTTTGAAGGGAAAGAGATGAAATTAGGCATATAGTCCAAACAGACCCTTGATCATGCCTTTTGGGTTCTGGACATGGAATCTGTTGGATCTCCACCCTATCACCATGTATACAGTCAATGGAAATAAGGAGATGTATTTACATCCAGCATATGTCTTAGCCTATTCATATTACTTGTATATATTATTATTGGGTTGGAATCACAACAGGTTCTATGCTGTGACCTAGGTGCAAGTCCCCTTCCAAAGGAACATGACCCTGGCTCTTTATTGGCTATATGCCTAATTATATCTCCTCATGTCCTTCAGTTCTATGTATAGGGTAGGAGATAAATTCTCTTGTGTATCCAACATAGACCCTGGATCATGCCCCCAGAAAAGAGGACTTGCCTCAGTTTAATAAGTAAAAAACTACCTCATAACCATGTATACACTATTTGGATCTTTAGAGCAAGGTAGTCCAGCATCCTCAACACTGTGGACCACGTGGACCATAAATGTAAAGTTCACAGTCCGTACATACATGATTGGACCATTCTGGTTTTAGAGATAAATGCAGTGTTGCAGCAATCACCCAACAGGTCGTACCTCTAGTGACATAATGTAGTGTGGAAGTGCAGTGATTTGCAGTGGCATGCCATGGACATGCATCTAATTTTAGTTGATAATTTGAATGAGGGGTAAATAAGTATGATGTCGATGTATGATTGTCACAATATTGAACTAAAAAAAAATACTTCTTGATATTTTTTAGACAAGACAACACCAGGCACTGTACAGGAAGAATGCATATTTTCCAGCATCAAATTTATTTAGAAAGGTAAGTGTTGGTACAGAACAGTAAGCAGTAAAAGATGAGTAAATTTTTGTAACATCAAATTTTAATTTAAATTTGACAATTGTTTGGCTGTGATGGGGGGGGAGGCAAAAATATATTTAAAAAAAAAAAAAAAACACTGGTAAAGGGAGGTAATCTGTTGTATTTCTAATAAATAGGATGCTGCACATTCTGAAATTTTAACTGTAAATTGTTTATATGTATGGTATGTACCATTTTACCATCAGTTGAAATATCCAGTTTAAGAATGATATTATTAAAAATTTTGTTAGTAGAAGCATACACAGAACAAATGTAAAATTATTAAAATTACTGTAATATATTTGTCAGTAATAAAGGGAATGCAAACACTTTCTTCCTGCCATCCAATCTAAGAAATTGATCAGATTCAGTTTTTTAGTTTAAAGCACATATTTAAAAATGTATAAATTTACTAAAGGTGTAAAGCATTTGTTAATGGACAAGTATATTTGTTATGCAGTCCTTTGTTTATGCAGACTCTTGAAGATATGTCAATGAACAGTGTTATGTTTATAATTTTGTTCAAGTCTCTACATCTGATTTCTTACTATGCACCATTTTTCATGTCTTAATTCTATTGTATTTCTAGCTTTTTCCCAAGAAAACAGGCTGTCAGACTTGTTTTCACCCAGGTGCATCCACCCTAGCACCAAATGAATTCCAAGGTGCAGACAAAGTGCGTGGTTGGGACATCATCAAGGCAATGCTGTCATATGTATGGCCCAAAGATAAACCTGGAATCAAAGCTAGAGTCATCATTGCCATTTCACTTCTTATCGGCTCCAAGGTTAGACCTTAGCCATGTTATACTTTCTTGCCTGCATTGGAAAAAATAAGTATGGCAGCATCAACTTAAACACTGCAGCATTCTCAGCAAACAAGATTTGTGTTGAAAAGTTATTATGCCATACAATACAGTGTTGTTTGCAGGAGAATTGTTATGTTCCACTGAAATCATTGTGCGATCAATCCATTCTTTTGGCAAATAAAAATGAACCAACTTTATTCTCACTTCTTCTAAAGGGTCCTTGGGTGGCTGAATGATCTAAGATTCTTGCCTATACAGATTAGTGACATCTCACCACTTTTCATATGTGTTAGAGTTTCAGGCTTTGCCAACATGGGTATGTAAAAAAGATTGCCTGTAGCTTTCCATGGGTCAGTGGTTCTTCCTGGGATTTTCCAAGGTTCTTCCTCACCAGTATGCTTTGTTCCATGTATAGCCTATGATGTGCTGGAAACGGCATTGAACCAATAAAAAAAAAATGACCAACAAGCCAACTCATTTCTTCTAATGAGACATCATGGGATATGATTGAGGTGGGGTGAGGAGTTAGTCTGTAAATACGCACAAGGGTTTTAGAATTTTGTTCAATCCACAGAATGTGGGGTGACCAAAGAGACATAATATGATTGGGGTATATTGAAGGAGTTAGTCTGTAAATATGCACAAAGGTTTTAGAATTTTGTTCCATCCACAGAATGTGGGGTGACCAAGGAGACATAATGGGATATGATTGGTGTATGTTGAATTAGCCAATAAATATGCATAAGTGTTGTAGAATTTTGTTCCATCCACAGAATTTGGGGATTTGGGACTGGGAGTGATTCTTCCTAACAATAAAATGCCTCCCAAGTTTATATTGTTACTTAGTCTTACTGTCTTACAGGTATGAAGATGGAGTATTTTTGATCATTCACCAAAATGTCAAAACATATCTTATGGAATTTTGAACGAGACTCATGCATCATAACTTGGACATTGATTAGATCCACACCTATAACAATGAACTAGTACACATTAAGTAGACATGAAAGGCAGATTTGGACATGAATTCCTCATCAGTCCACTGGCACTTAATTGGAAATATTTAGATTCTTGACCCTGTATTTATGTACAGGGCATAAAGAGTTCAAATATGCAGTCTAAGTTGCCTCCTTATACCCCAGCCCTCAGTGACTTAGCTCAGGGTTCACAGATGTAGTGGGACACAACAGAATGTTCTTCATTATGAATTAATCTGGGATATGAAAACACAGAACTCCTCTTGAAATATATTCCTCAAGGAATATCAAATTTTAGCAGTTGTTTGTTATCACACCTTCACTTCTACTTGGAGGAGAGTCTTGAAACTTGGCACACAGTTTCATCCCAAAGATCTATTTGGTCTTCATTGAAAATACAGGCATCCAGTATGGTTATCGTGGTAGCCATCTTTAAAGTCTATAACTTTTCCTGGAGGAATGGTCATATCTACATGGGGTTTTTATTGAAATATTTTTGTATGTAGATGGTCATAAATGGTGCTGATATCACAGACAACATAGCTACCATGGTGGCCATCACTAAAATCTTTTTTATTGCTAACTCTACTAGAATGGATAGTCCTGTTGACATGTGGTTTTCATTTAAAGACTAGTTATGATTTGGAAATGGACCTAAAAGAAAATGGTGCTGGTATATTGGCTACTATGGTGTCCTTCTTGAAAATCTTGTATTTTTTAAACGCCTTCTGAACAGATGGTCCTAAAGGGAGTAGTATTATAATGATGTGCATGATGGTAAGTGCGGTGTTATAATGATGGTCATGATAGTTAGGGAGTAGTCTAATAACAATGGGGATGATAGTACGGGAGTGCAGTGTTGTAATGATGGGCATGATAGTAAGGAAGTAGTGTTATAATGATGGCCATGATAGTAAGGGAGTAGTGTTATAATGATGGCCATGATATTAAGTGGAGTGCAGTGTTTTAATGATGGCCATGATATTAAGTAGAGTGAAGTGTTTTAATGATGGCCATGATATTAAGTGGAGCACTGTGTTTTAATGATGTGCATGATAGTAAGGAAGTAGTGTAATAATGATGTGCATGATAGTAAGGGAGTAGTGTTATAATGATGGCCATGATAGTAAGGAAGTAGTGTTATAACGATGGGCATGGTATTAAGTGGAACACAGTATTATAATGATGTGCATGATAGTAAGGGAGTAGTGTTATAATGATGGGCATGATTGTACAGGAATGCAGTGTTATAATAATGGGCATGATATTAAGTGGAGCACAGTGTTATAATGATGGGCATGATAGTAAGGGAGTAGTGTTTTAATGATGGGCATGATAGTAAGGGAGTAGTGTTATAATGATGGGCATGATTGTAAGGGAATGCAGTGTTATAATGATGGGCATGATATTAAGGGAGTAGTGTTATAATGATGGGCATGATTATAAGGGAATAGTATTATCATAATAGGCATGATAGTAAGCGATTAGTGCTATAATGATAGGCATGGTAGTGTGAAACTGCAATACTATAATGATGGGCATGATTGTAAGCGAATGCAGCGTTATAATGATGCACATGATAGTGAGGGAAAATCTTGTTTTTTTTACTCCTTCTGATTGTAAGGGATTAGTATTATAATAATTGGGAAGATAGTAAGGTAGTGCAGTGTTGTAATGATAGACATGATAGTGTGGGACTGCAGTGTTATAATGATGAGCATGATTGTAAAGGGAGTGCAGTGTTATAATAATTAGCATGATTGTGAAGGAGTACAGTGTTATAATGATGAGCATGATTGTAAGGGAGTGCAGTGTTACAGTGATTGGCATGATTGTAAGGAAGTGCCGTATGTTGGACTTACTCAGGAACATCAGTGGTGGTTCCACAACATAGACATTATAAAGAATAAAAGGAAGAAAGAAAGATATCTGTCATGGATTCCTATAGAATCTTCATAGCAGTAGAATGTCAGTACCTTTGACAGACTTTTGTTTCGCATTTGAATTGTACTTTTACTTAAAGTGATTACTTGCTTTCATCTTTCACAGATTTTGAATGTGCAGGTTCCATTTATCTTCAAATATGCTGTTGATTTCTTAAATCAACCTAGCAATTGGCTGAATCTCAGTGAACCAGGATCCACGATAATGACTGTGGCAACAGCTGTCATTATCGGTTGTAAGTATCTTGAGTAAATATTAGAGTTTGCAAGGAAAAACATTCACGTCATAATGTTTTGAGTCAAGAAAAATAATCCTTTTTTGTTTTAACTTTGCCCAGATCTTGTGTTGGGAAATTTCACAAAATTAAATGGAAATGTTGTACAGGTACATGCAAAATTGACATATGACAAGCTCCAGCTTTGCCTTTTACAGAAACTCAGGGAATGGTTTTACATGCATAACCATCAAATTGAAAAAGTATGAAACTCTTACCATATATTGTTGTGACTCGAAATGTATTTTCATTTGCCTTTTTGGAAAAGAATATGAAAACGTAAGAAACAAACAGTTGATTGGCTTGACACTTCCATTCAGTGCAAACACATGGTGATGGCATCGTTACTAAATCAAATTACTGTAGTACTTTTTAAAGTTTTTTTTCCAGACCATTTCAATTTTGGGAGTGCTTTCTATAATTAAATTTTACAAGGTTTTGATTTTGGGGGCACCAGCTTTAGAGGTTTCAGCTTTCAGAGATCAGTGATTACCATTTTATCGGTGCAAAACATGTAGATGATAATTACACAGGTCACAAGACTTCAATAGTTAGAGTTCAATTTACTTGGGTGTATAGACTGTTATGACCATCATAAACTAATCACACCCAGAGATGAATGACTGTCTTGAACTCCATACACCCAGATCTGAATGACTGTCTTGAGCTCCATACACCCTGATCTGAATGACTGTCTTGAACACCATACACCCTGATCTGAATGACTGTCTTGAACTTGATACACCCTGATCTGAATGACTGTCTTGAACTCCATACACTCTGATCTGAATGACTGTCTTGAACTCCATACACCCTGATCTGAATGACTGTCTTGAACACCATACACTCTGATCTGAATGACTGTCTTGAACACCATATACCCTTAGCCAGATAATCTAACATGTAATGAATTTATTACCTCATAAATCTAAGAATTTTCACCAAAATGTCATCATTAGTGTGCATTATAAATCTTTTAGCTGTCATTGTTGGCTATTGCAAATCTTTTAGCTGTCATTGTTGGCTATTGCAAATCTTTCAGCTGTCATTGTTGGCTGTTGCAAATCTTTTAACTTTTATTGTTGGCTTTTGCAAATCATTCAGTTGTCATTGTTAGTTATTTCAAATCATTAGCTGTCACTGTTGGCTATTACAAATCTTTAGCTGTCATTGGTGGCTGTATAAACAATTGATTACAGCACAGTGGTTGTAGCAGGCACCTCACTTGTAGCAGACAAAATCCTGGTGAATGAATGATGAATCAGAACTGTTGAATTATAATCAAGCCTTCTTTGGGGCATGATGTCAAGTGATTGATAAATTGCACAGTAATTCATTGCAATATATAATAAAAGTTATATCATATAAATATATATATATATATATTGATGATAAAGATATTATATTAGCTCACCATTTGATATTTACTCACCATTCCTCTAGTGTGATTTGGGTCTTAACTTTAAAATTTGGGAGTGCGTATATATATATATATATATATATATATATATATATATATATATGGTTCTCAATAGACTTCCAAACTGAAGAGTCAGTTGACCCTTGTCCCCAAAATCTCAGGAGTTAAAATGAAAATCTCAAGAGTCAGTTCTGTTGGACAGTCATGAGCCCATAGCTGTGATTCCTCGTTATTGGTGGAAATAAATGATGTTTAAAATTTATTGTCTCATGTTGAATAATGAGAAATACCTGTACAGTATTTTGTAAGAAATATACAATCTCATTTTTGTAAAAGTGTTTCTCTTTCTAACTATATGTTACTTTGTGTATATTTTGTATATGAAACAGACAGAGGATTATTTTATGCTTTATTATATTTTTAACTTTTCAAGATATTCTGTTATCAGCTGCTCAAATCATTTAATATGCAAAAAGCCGTATATTCCCGTTTTGTCTATGTTACAAGTCTAAGCTCTTACAAAAAGTAACAGAAAAGAGTGAAGACAACAAGCTTTGTAAAATTTAACAAATAATTTATTTCCCTAGAATACCAAGTGAAAAAACATGGGGAAAAAGAACTTACAGATTTATGAATCAAATCCAAAAATAATTCAAGAATTAAAAAAATAGAAGTCCTAGTAATTAAAATTCCTGAATGAATCTGAGTTCGAGTCTCAATGAAATCCAAAATGAAGGGCAATAACGTCTGTTGTAGTCTGCAAAGTACTGTTTTTTCAACAGTTCCTTGTTGAATCACAGAAAATATTACTCCAGTTTTGAATTCCATATAAATTTCAGTGAATGTCTTTGTCCAAGAATTTTGTAGAAGCACTTAAGTATTTCCAGGGAAAAGAATCACTTGAAATTCAATAAAATAAAATTTCAACTCAAACTGGTCACAACATAACGTCTCAATTGTTTGGAGCCTGACTGCACTATCTTCTATCAAGACAACAAAAAAACTCAATTAAATATACATAACATTTCCCCCATAAAAGAAAAAGAAAGATTTATATAATAAAGCTTTCTTTTTACCATAGGTCAATTATACATGAGGTTTATAAAAAAATAACATAAGAAGAAATCTTATGAATGATACAAAATATACATGAAATAATATATTTCTAGACACAAGAAAGTGCATCTGCTATTAAATTGTCTTTTCCCTTGATGTGCCTGATGTCAATATTATATTCCTGTAATAACAAACTCCACATTAATAATCTCTGATTTTTGTTTTTCATCTTGTCAATGAAAGTTAGCGGGTTGTGATCACTAAACACAATAATCGGAGAAGGAGCTGAACTAATTGTAAACTATAAAATGTTGTAATGCCAATATCAAAGCCAAACATTCTTTATCGATTGTTGAGTAATTTCTTCGGTGCTTATTTAATTTCTTAGAAAAATAGCACACTGGATGATCAACACCATTTTTATCAATACAGCTGCAACCACAACATCACTTGCATCAACAGACAGTTTAAAAGATTGACTGAAATTTGGAGCTGTAAGAACTGGTGCACTCTTAAGTATGGCCTTTAACTTATCAAAAGCCTCCTGACATTTTTCAGTCCAATGAAACTTGGTTTTCTTGCTCAATAAATTTGTTGGGTTCAGCAATTATGGAAAAATTGGAACAAAATTTCCAATAGTATCCAGCCACACCTAAAAATTGCATCAGTTGCTTTTTACTGACAGGCACAGGGAATTCAGAGATAGCCTTGACCTTAGCATCTATTGGTTTAACTTGTCCATGTCCCACGATATGTTCTAGAAATGTTATACAAGCACAACAGAACTCACCTTTGGATAAATTAATTGTCAAACTTGCATTAGTGAGTCTGTCAAAGAATTTCCGAATTGTTGCTAAATGTTCTTTCCAGGTGTCATTGTAGATGATGACATCATCAATGAAAGGATCACAATTATTCAGAACAGAGGTAGTCATGTTCATTAAACATTGAAAAGTACTTGTCAAAACCCTTCATCCCGAACGGCATCACTTTATATTGATAAAGTCCATCTGGAGTCATGAATGTCGAAATTTCCTTTTCCCTTTCCTTCAGTGGAATTTGCCAAAATCCATTTAGAAGGTCAAATTTGGTGACATACTTTGCATTTCCAATTTTATCAATGCAGTCATCAATTCTTGGTAATGGAAATGAATCTGTTTTAGTCACACTGTTCACTTTTCTATAATCCGTGCACATGCAGAAAGTTTTATCTGATTTCTGAACAAGTATACATGGTGAACTCCAGTCACTTTTACTCGGCTGTATGAAATCATTTTCCAGCAAATACTGAATTTCTTGTTTCAGTATTCCTGTTTGAGAGGGTTCATCCTGTATGGGTATTGTTTCACAGGTTTGGAATTTACATTTTCAACGTCACAGTAAATTTTGTTTGTTCTCGTATAAACATCTGGAAATAAGTGCTCATCTTCAAATAATAACTGTTCATTCCTTTCTTGCTCTTGAAAATGTGAAAGTTTCTGGTCCAGATTACTCATAATTGCTGAATTCCAAAGATTGGTTACTCCAAAATCAATAGAGTGTCCGATTGCATTCCTTCACTTAAATCTTCACTGAGTGGGACAGATACAACCAAAGTAATTGCATGATTAACCTGGCTATCTCACTCAGTATACTGGTACTCCTTTAATTCGTTTAGATTCCAGGAGTACTATTATTGTAATTTAACTCATTCATTTTCTTCTTAACTTTGTAAGGGCTGTAATACCTAATCTGAAGAAAATTTTGAAGAATGAGCAAGAGAGACAGAACTCTATCACCACACTCAAAAGTTCTCATCATTGAAGTTCTGTCAAACCATAATTTCACTTTTGACTTTAATTGCTGCATGCCAAATTCAAGCGTAACTGGCTGGAAAATTCCAGACATAAAATTTGACCCTTGATCAGATTGGACAGATTTGGGAAGGCCAAATTGAGTAAAAATCTTTATCAAAGCTTTTACTATTGGTTTAGTTTTAATATTCCTCAAAGGAATTGCCTCTGGGAGTCTTGTTGATTTCCCTAGAAAACAAGGTAAAAATATGAAAAAGGACTTATGGTTTGTGAATATAATCCAAAAATTATTCCTAGAATTTAAAAATATGAGTCCTAGCTTTTAAAAGTTCTAATTGAATCCAAGTTCAAATCCCAATAAAGTTCCAAGATGGAAGGCGATGACATCCTCTATAACCAGTTTTGTGCTGATGTGTTAACAGTTCTTTGTTGAGTCACCAAGAATATAATTCCGGCTTTAGAAATCCGAATAATTTAGTAAATGTCTTTGTCCAAGAATTTTGATGAAGAAGAGTATTTTCCAGGGTGAATAAATTATTTTAAATTAAAAAAAAACTCAATTCAAGTGGCAACAAGAAGAATACCTTTCAGCCTCAAGGTATTATTTACAACTGACTAAAATTCACTGAGATATGAGTATTAAACCCAACTAAAAAACGCAATTTCAGACCCATGTGATGGGTCACGTGATCACTTACTACAAGTCAGTTGTCACGTTGGCTAGTGTAGCCTTAGCTAAGAATCATTGATTCCCACACTGGAAATGAATTTAAAAAAACTGTTTACAACAGAGCTAACACGTGGGCTGAACATGACCTTGGTAAAGACCAATCATTTTCACTCAGTGTTTACCAAATTTTGAACCAAGGCCAGCTAAAAATACAATGAAGCAATACTGAAAGAACTGAACTGAATTTACTGGGAAAAATGTCAAATCCAGTAAAAAAAATATAATTACAATAAAATGTAATGAAACAAAAATAAAATAAAAAGAAATTTAAAACTAACACACAAATAATTTAATTACATATATGTAACGACAGTTACAGAAAGAAGAGAAACAAATGCAATTAGATAAGGAGGAGAGAGAGAAACAAATGCAGTTACAGTTGGAGAAAGAGGAGAGAGAGAGAGAGAGAGAGAGAGAGAGATATGCAAATGCAAAGAGAGAAGGATGAAAGGGAATTTCAAATTAAGTTAAAAGAATTAGAGCTGGCAAGTGAAAGGCACATTCCCACTTTACATACAAATTCAAGTTTTGACGTTACTAAGAATATTAGGTTAGTGCCCTCTTCTAAAGAAAAAGAGGTAGACAAATATTTTCCTCAGTTTGAAAAAATTGCTGAAAATTTGAAATGGCCAAGGGAGCATTGGACTCAGTTATTACAATGTGTATTTACTGGTAAAGCTAGTGATATTTACAATTCACTGTCACTACAGCAAAGTGCTGACCATGATCTGTTTAAGGAATGCATCTTAAACGGTTATGAGTTAGTCCCTGAGGCTTATCGGCAAAAATTCAGGAACTATAAAAAAGAAGCTGGACAAACTCATGTCGAATTTGCAAGAGAAAAAGAGCAGATATTTGATAGATGGTGCTTAGCCAAGAAAGTTGATCAAGATTATGAAAGTCTCAGACAACTTGTATTACTTGAAGAGTTCAAGAGCTTTGTCCATAGTGACAATAATACTTATTTTGATGAGCATAAGATCGAAACCTTGGAAACTGCTTCTTGTGCTGCTGATGAGTAATTCTTAGTTCATAAAGTTTCTTTTGTAGGCAAGTCTTCCACTCAGCAGTCTTCTGGTAAAAAGGTATTTCAGCCTAATACAAGCCCTTCTAAATCTCAATCTGATTTGACATTTTCTTGAAGAGTTAAAGAACTGTGTCTGTAGTGACATTAAGACTTATCTTGATAAGCTTAATAAGGTTGAAACCTTGGAAAATGCTGCTGACGAGTATTCCTTAGCTCATAAAGTTTCTTTTGTAGGCAAGTCTTCCACTCAGCAGTCTTCTGGTAAAAAAGTATTTCAGCCTAATACAAGCCCTTGGAAATTTCAATCTGGCACAACTTTTAGAAATCACACTTCTGATAAGCTTGATCAAAGATCCTTATCTCTTCCTATGTGTACCTATTGCAAGAAGAAAGTACAAATTGAAAAATAAGCATCAGAGTCAAGACAGACCTATTCCAAATGCTCTTATTTCTAAGAGGTCAAGGTCATGGTCATGTATTGAAAACAATACATTTGTTGGATGTAATAAACCCCAGTCTGATTTTATTATGGAGAATTATGAACCATTCATGTCGAAATGTTCTATATCACTCTTGGGTGATTCGGCCAATCCCATCCCTATTAAAATTTTCAGGGACACTGGAGCTTCTCAGAGTCTTTTATTATCAGGTACTTTGTCTTTTTCTGAGAAGTCTTCTTTTAATGAGAGTGCTCTCATTCAGGGAGTAGAGTGCGTCATTGTTAATGTTCCTCTCCATTCTGTAAATCTGTCATCAGACTTAGTTTCAGGACCCGTGACAGTCAGAGTAGTGTCTTCTTTACCCGTTGAGGGCATTCATTTGTTACTAGGCAACGACCTAGCTGGAGACAAGGTTGTAGTTAATCCACTTGTAACTGAGAAGCCTTCTTTGGATCAGAAAGTTGATCCTATTGAAAAATAATTCCCTGATTTATACCCAGCTTTTGCAGTTACCAGAGCTATGGCAAAGAAAGCTCTTGAGAATGATTTTGATAAGGAATGTATTCCTTTAACTGACACATGTATTGGTCAGGCTTTTGATGAGGTCACTTTCACTCCTTGTTTGGATCAGTCAAAAGGTATTGATCACAGTGATCCTCTTTTAAATACTCGTTCTCCTTTATCTAATCAGGGTGACAAATGACAATCACTTGACATCGAACAGGAAAAAGATCCTGAGATTTCCTGTTTGTTTCAGAGGGTCATTAGTGAAACTGAAGCCACTGAAGTACCTGTCTGTTATTTCATTAAAAATGGAATTCTTTTGAGAAAATGGAGACCTCCCGAGGTACCTGCTAGTGACGAGTGGTCAGTGAACTATCAGATTGTAGTTCCAAAATCTTACAGACAGGAAATACATAGTCTGGCCAATGAAACTCCTCTGGCTGGTCATTTAGGGATTAATAAGCCTTATCTCAGGATCTTGACTCACTTTTATTGACTAAAAATCAAAAGTGATGTTTGTAAATACTGTAGATCTTGTCATACTTGTCAAATGGTAGCAAAACTCAATCAGAAGATACTTAAGGCTCATCTGCAGCCTATTCCTGCATTTGACGAACCATTTAGCAGAATTATGGTAGATTGTGTCGGTCCCTTACCTAAGACCAAGTCAGGTAACCAATATTTGTTGACCATTATGTGTGCGTCAACAAGATTTCCAAAGGCAATTCCTTTGAGGAATATTAAAACCAAACCTATAGTAAAAGCTTTGATAAAGTGTTTTTACTCAATTTGGCGTTCCCAGATCTGTCCAATCGGACCAAGGGTCAAATTTTATCTCTGGAATTCTCCAGCAAGTTATGTATGAATTAGGCATTCAACAATTCAAATCTTCTGCCTATCACCCAGAGAGCCAAGGGGCTTTAGAAAGATTTCATCAGACTTTGAAGAATATGATTTGATCATATTGCTTTGATACAGGTAAAGATTGGGATGAAGGCATTCATTTACTTTTGTTTGCTGTTAGGGAGTCAATTCAAGAATCTTTAGGATTCAGTCCCTTTGAACTAGTTTTTGGACACACTGTGTGCATGGACCATTGAAGTTGTTGAAAGAGAAACTTCTTTCTAAATGAAGATAGTGAACTTAATCTTCTTGATTATGTTTCTAATTTTAAGTATAAGTTGTCAAAGGTTTGTGAGGTCGCAAGAGTGAATCTGCACTCTACTCAGTCAAAAATGAAATTAAGGTATGATAAAAACTCGAAGGAGAGGAGTTTTCAGCCTGGTAATAGAGTTCTGGGTCTCTTGCCCATCCCACAAAATCCCCTTCAGGCCAAGTATTATGGTCCGTACACGGTTGAAAAGAAAGTAAATGATTTAAATTACATCATAAATACTCCTGGGAGGCGAAAACAAAAACAACTTTGCCACATTAACATGTTAAAGGAGTATATTGAGAGAGATAGCCAAGTAAATCATGCAATTAATTTAGTTGTACCTGTCCCACTCACTGAGGATTTAAGTGAAGGAATTCAATCGGACACTATTGAGTTTGGAGCAAGAAATCTTCGGAATTCGGAAATTATGAAAAATCTAGACCAGAAACTTTGACATTTGCAACAGCAGGAAAAGAATGAACTTAAACAGCTATTACTTGAATGTGAGCACTTATTTCCAGATGTACCTACGAGGACAAACAAAATTTTTCATGACGTTGAAATTGTGAATTATAAACCTGTGAAACAACACCCATACAGGATGAACCCTCTCAAATAGGAATACTTGAAAAAGGAAATTCAGTATTTACTGGAGAATGATTTCATAGAGCCCAGTAAAAGTGACGAGTTCACCATGTATACTTGTTCCGAAACCAGATCAAACTTTCCGTATGTGCACTGATTATAGGTAGGTGAACAGTGTGACAAAAACAGATTCGTTTCCATTGCCAAGAATTGATGACTGTATTGATAAAATTGGAAATGCCAAGTACGTCACCAAATTTGACCTTCTAAAAGGATTTTGGCTAATTCCACTAACAGAAAGGGCAAAGGAAATTTCGGCATTTGTGACTCCAGATGGACTCTATCAATATAAAGTAATGCCGTTTAGGATGAAGGGTTCCCCCCTTTCAACATTTGATGAATATGATTACCTCTGGTTGAGATAATTGTGATGCTGTCATTGATGATGTCATCATCTACAATGACACCTGAAAAGAACATTTAGCAACAATTCAGAAATTCTTTGACAGACTCACTGATGCAAGTTTGACAATCAATTTATCTAAAAGTTCGTTCTGCCGTGCTTGTGTGACATTTCTAGGACATATTGTGGGACATGGACAAGTTAAACTTACAGATGCTAAGGTCAAGGTTATCTCTGATTTCCCTGTGCCTGTAAGCAAAAAGCAACTGATGCGATTTTTAGGTATGGCTGGATACTATCGGAAATTTTGTTCCAATTTTTCTAACATTGCTGAACCCCTGACAAATTTGTTGAGCAAGAAAAACAAGTTTCTTTGGACTCAAGAATGTCAGGAGGTTGTTGACAAGTGAAAGGCCATACTTAAAAGTGTGCCGGTTCTTACAGCTCCAAATTTCAATCAATCTTTTAAACTATCCGTTGATGCAAGTGATATTGGGGTTGGAGCAGTATTGATTCAAGAAGATAGAAATGGTGTTGATCATCCAGTGTGCTATTTCTCAAAGAAATTAAATAAGCACCAAAGAAATTACTCAACAATCGAAAAGGAATGTTTGGCTTTAAAATTGGCATTACAGCATTTTGAAGTTTACATTAGTTCAGCCCCTTCTCCGATTGTTGTGTTTAGTGATCACAACCCCCTTACTTTCATCAACAAGATGAAAAATAAAAATCAGTGATTATTAAGGTAGAGTTTGTTTTTACAAGAATATAATCTTGACATCAGGCACATTAAGGGAAAAGACAATTTAATTGCAGACGCACTTTCCTGTGTATAGAAATATTATTTCATGTACACTTTGTATAATTCATAAGAGTTCTTCTTACGTAATTTTGTTTTACCTCATGTATAATTAACATATGGTAAATAGAAAGCTTTATTATATAAATCTTTCTTTTTCTTTATGGGGAGAAGTGTTGCATATATATAATTAAATTATTTGTGTGTTAGTTTTAAATTTCTTTATATTTTATTTTTGTTTCATTGCATTTTATTGTAATTATATTTTTTTTACTGGATTTGACATTTTTCCCAGTAAATTCAGTTCAGTTCTTTTAGCCTGATTAGAATGCAAAAGTATTGCTTCATTGTATTTTCAGCTGGCCTTGGTTCAAAATTTGGTAAACACTGAGTGAAAATGATTGGTCTTTAGAAAGGTCATGTTCAGCCCACATGTTAGCTCTATTATAAACAAAGCTTGTTGGCTTCGCCCTTTTCTTTGTTATGAGCCTAGTCACGTAATGCTGCATTTGTTTCTCTTCTTTCTGTCTGTCTGTCTCTCCCTCTTTCTCAAATTGCAACTGCATTTGTTTCTCTCTCCTCTTTCTCCAATAACATTTGTTTTTCTTCTTTCTGAAATTCGAGCTTTCTTAACTCCAATTCCATCTTGTATTTTAATTTTAATTCCTTTATTTTTGTGTCAGAGTCTGATACAGACTTACTGATCAAAGCCAAAGCACTTTTATCCAAAACATTCTTTACCACCAAATACTGGACCAAAATGTTTTTTATTTCTTGCTTCATTAAAGAAGCTTTTGCCTCAGAAAGATTTTATTTTCTGGCAAGCTGAATCAATTCATCTTTTTTAAAAAATTCTAACTTTTCCTGGGTAGGATTTGAAAGAAAGATCTCCACTTTTGATGACATTGTAAAAAAGCCTGATGATTTCACTAAAGATTTCTAAAATGAAAAATAATACTTGGGAGTTAAATGATTTCAAAAACTAAGGGAATTTAAATTTCAAAAACCAAAGTTTTCTGAAATATTTTAGCCAAAATTCATATATCCCTGACGAGCCCCCAATTTTCTGTTACAAGTCTAGGTTCTTACAAAAAGTAACAGAAAAGAGTGAAGACAACATGCTTTGTAAAATTTAACAAATAATTTATTTCCCTAGAACAGCAAGTGAAGAAAAATGAGGAAAAAGAACTTATGGTTTTATGAATCAGATCCAGAAATAATTCAAGAATAAATAAAATAGAAGTCCTAGTAATAAATAGTCCTGAATGAATCTGAGTTCGAGTCTCGATGAAATCCAAAATGGATGACGATGACGCCTGTTGTAGTCTTCGAAGTATTGTTGTGTCAACATTTTCTTGTTGAATCACAGAAAATATTACTCCAGTTTTGAATTCCGTATAAATTTCAGTGAATGTCTTTGTCCAAGAATTTTGTAGAAGCACTTATGTATTTCCAGGGAAAAGAATCACTTGAAATTCAATAAAATAAAATTTTAACTCAAACTGGTCACAACATAAGATGTCATTTGTTTGGAGCCTGACTGCACTATCTTCTATCAAGACAACAGTTATACACTAATTTAAGACAAAAAACAGATTCCAGGATGAGGGTCAACCTTTTAGAAAAATTAGAAGTTTGTAACAGTAAACACATGTTTCATATCACGTACTCCAGGTATGGCCTTGACTTAATGGTTCTTACTCCGAGAAAGAATGTTTTTAAAAAAATTTTAAAAAGTTGTTTACCAAAACTGTCACTGGTTCTGAATCAAGGTCAGAAACTAGATACAGTGTTTCTATTATTAGTTGTTTATTAGTGAAATAAAAGGAAAAGTCGGGTCAAACAGAACTGAACTCAATTTCTGGACAATGTCAAATCCAGTAAACAAAGTTGCATTACAATAGCATGTAATGGAATAAAAAAATTTAAAACTAACACAAAAAACCCAATTAAATAAAATACACATAACATCTAACTGATTATAATTAAAGCGCAATCAAACAGTTGCCGATATTTGATCAGAAATGAATCCAGTAAGTCATAAATGATTCTGGACATCCCACCAATAATACAGTTAAAGTTGGTTCACTTCCATTGACAACCTGCTTTGCAAGCCACCATAATGATATGCTCCAGTTCTGACCAGTTGATTATAGTTTGATGTCCAAACATACCAGTGCTGATATTTGATCAAAAGGAAGTCCCTTCATGCCATAATTGTTTCCTCTTCCTCTATCATAAATTTCAAACGTGATCTCAAAACAATCCAACCTAAGTCAGTTGAATATAAGCCTGACTACAAATCTACATGCATCAGAAAGACGCACAAGTCGAAATTTCCGTGCATCAAAAATGGGTCATTATTAAATTCCATGCATCAAAATCTGAGGGTATGTGTCTATTGAAAACCCTGTATATATAGACACAAAATCTGATAACAGCACAAATTCAAAACAGTTTCCCAACATTTCAAGCTAAGCAGGCTCTTTTTCAGGGGAAGAAAAACAGCTTACATATACAAAACAAACACTTAACTCAAAATCTATGAAAAAATTGGGACTCCTACATGTTCGAATCACATGGGGCAGTTTACAAGAAGAGATATAACAATACAGAGTTGAGCAAGAATAATATAGTGGGTTCTTGTGCCTATCACATACACCTGTATGTTTTGACCAATTCTAAGTTCTTTAGAAAGCACAGAAACATTTTTTGGCGTAAGATCAATGCCTTCTACAGGATTTGTAAATAAATTATGTCCTGGTAAAGTTATGCAAGGAGGTTTTGAAGTAAAGATGTTAAGATAATTGTTTTTCAGGATAATTGACAAGAACTTTAAAAATAATAATAATAATAATAATAATAATAATAATAATAATAATAATAAAATTATAAAAAATGTAATTACTTGGGTAGATATTAGCACAAAATTTGCATCAGAGTGCAAAACTGATGACAGGCTGTAATTTTGATAAGACTGCAATGGGAAGGTTATATTTTTCATTTTGGGCATCTGTTTTATGACAGATCTAATCTAAATCTAATGTTGTACTATGTCCAAGGTATGAATGTTTATTTTTTCAGATGGAATTGCCAGAGCTGGAGCAGCTGGGTTTAATGAACTTAGGAATGCTGTGTTTGGCAAGGTGGCACAGAATTCCATTCGCAATGTGGCACGTAATGTCTTCCTTCACCTTCACTCTCTTGATTTAAGTTATCATCTTTCACGTCAAACAGGTGCCCTCTCCAAAGCCATTGACAGAGGAACAAGGTTTGTTGTAACCATTTAAGTTTTTTTGAAAATGCAGCTGTGTAATCGCTGTGAATCACAAAATATTAAAAAGCATAGATGCATGGTTTGTAAGGACACTTAATCACTAAAATGTTATGTATTTTTGATAATAGAAACAGTGGTAGAAAATTTTACATATACATGGAGTTGTAAGTTGCCACAGTTTAATGCAGAAAATTTTTTAATAAAAATTTCAGTGAAATGTAATACATTTTAATGCAGTCATTTTGCACTCTAGGCTTTTTATTAATGTAGCATGTTTTGATGTAGTCCTTTTGCAGTCTAGACTTTATGCAATACATTTTTTAATGCAGTAGTTTTTCAGTCTAGGATTTTTGCTAATGTAATATGTTTTAATGCAATAGTTTTGCAGTCTAGGCTTTTTTTTACTGTAATATGTTTTAATGTAGTAGTTTTTTCAGTCTGGGCATTTTATTAATGTAGTATGTTGTGATGTGATCATTTTGCAGTCTAGACTTTTTATGTAATACATTTTAATGTGTTATGAGCCTATGCTCTTGAAATAAGTAACAGAAAAGAGTAAAACTCAGCAAGCTTGGTAAAATTCAACAAATAATTCATTTCCATAGAATACATAGTGAAAATGTAAAATATGGAACTTTAGTATTGTGAATTAAATCCCAAATAATCGTAGAATTACAGACAGAAATCCTAATAATTAAAGTTCTGAATAAACTTTTGTAGAAGTCAAAATTAAGTCCAACGCTGAAAATGTGCCAACAGTCTTTTGTTGAAGCACAGTAATATAATTCCTGGTTTGAATTCACTATAAATCCCAGTGAATGTCTGTCCAAGAAAATTATTTTTATGAGCACTCTGTATTTCTAGAGGCAAAAACTCACTGAATTAAATAATTTGAAGAAATAAATTCCAGCCCAAATGAACTTCTGGACACAACAATAATATAAAATTGATTCTGCTAGATCATAAAGCACGAATGAATAATCTTTCCAGTAACAAGATTATACAGTATTCTACTTGACTTCAGGTCACAATTAACTTTTTCTAAAACTAAAATTATAATATAAAAGCTGGAATATGTCAGGTACACCAGGTAAATTGTAGGGGAAATACAATAGCCTAGACCCAGACCCAAATAAACATGTTTACTTCTGTTAATAATAATCCAAATATTAAACCCATACACATAGAGAATATTTTAGCTATGTATTAGTTGTTTACAAAGTGAAAACAAAATCAATAATTCAGTTCAAGTTGAAAATAAACTTGATTTGGACAAGGTTAAGTCCAACATACAATGTTAAATTACAATAGCATATAATGAAATAAAAAAATAAAAACAAACTAACAAACAGTACAAATTAAATATACACAACAAATGTGATAGTTTCTCAGTCTTGGTTTTTTGCTAATGTAATACATTTTAATGCAATAGTTTTTCAGTCTTGGCTTTTTATGAAAATAATATGTTTTAATGTAATAGTATTTCAGTCTAGGCTTGCTATTATACATCTTTATACTCTCATTTTGAATGTCACTAAATAATCCAATTTAATGGTCACATTGTTGTGTAAGTAGGCAAGATAATGCTTAAGTAAACCAATTGTGGTCATGACTACTTAATTTTCTTCATTCTAAAATAATTTGACATCAATTTTATTTTTGTTTAAACATCATTGCTCATCTGTTTTATTTTATTTAGTCTTAAACATATGTAATTTTTTTTGTTTTTAATGAGTGAAATATTGCAAAGTCAGCAAGGTCACTATTGTGCAAAAACCTGTTGGTTTAGGGGAGGTTCCATTATAAAATTGGGAATTAAGGGGAGAATTCTTCCTTTTATTTTAAAAAAGTTGGGAATTTTCTAAAAATACCAGGGATTTAATAAAAATAATAAAGGTAGGAATTAAAAATATGTTGTGCAATTTTCACATAGTCTGTTGATTTTTTTGGTGTGATTTTTTAGAATGTTTTGTAAATCCTGCAATTGTGAGTCCAAAAATAAACTTGTTATGACCCTAACTTTTATATAACATAAAATGATGTCATTAGTGATAGATTCAAATAGATTATTAGAATTTTCTGACAAGATGTCAGATGTTTCCAATACAAGACTAATTGCTATTTTCATTATCTCTTAGATACTGTTGTTGCAAAATTTATGTAGAGAAAATGTTTGCACTGTTGTAATTCTGTCTACATCTAGATGCCAGTAATGCATTATCATTTGGTTCTGGTCTTTATAGATAGTTATTTGCTTCAGTTTTGATTATGGATGTCTTCTTTTTTTACACCTTGTGCTTTAGTGTGAGAATATTATGATACCCTCTGTATGTCTGGCCATCTGTTTGTAATTCTTATTCTTCTAAACAGCTAGTCAAAAATTTACCCAACTTTTTTACATTAGTTTATGATAACCATATTCAAGAAGAGTATAATTTTGTGTTCCCACCTCTGATGTCCATTACAGGCAGGGGGTGTCAAAGAACAGATATACAGAAATTGCCAGTATGGTGACATTTTTGAAATCTAAATTTTAATAATGTGCAAGTTCTAGCAGGCATACAGTATGACTTAACAATGGCCTATGATGGACTGGCTGGTTTTTGAAGCCACCTGCTTTCAAATAAATGTCCACAACAGTTAACATGTCCACACTTTTAAATTAATCAGAATGGAAAAACAAACCAGTAAAAAGCTAATCCTTTGTAGGATTATCTCCCTTTAGGTTACAGGTACCCATTCACTTCCAGAAACTCATGACATTCCCAACAACTGAAAATTTACTATCCACAAAGATCATATACCGAACAAAATTAGATATTTCATATTTAAGGTGTTAACGAAGGCATCCTAGATATTAATTTAATAATGAGAAAAGTGAGCCATAAGTGGTCTGATTTCCCTATCAAATCACTGAAGAAAATTTAGAAATAGAAGTAAGAAACAGGTAGGAAAAGGTGGACGGCACAGGTTCATTATAGGCCAAAACTCAGTCTAAAAAAAAACTGTCTAGTACCTATGTATATCTGCACTAGAATTGTCCCGTTATGCATAACACATGTAGTATGCAAACTTGTACCACTGTAAATAATGGGAGAGATAAATGGAAACAAACTTCACTGCAGGTATCTCTAAAATAAAAATGTGACGATCATACCCAACTGTTGAGTACTGATTTAGATATTCAAAATTCTCTCAACTTTTTGATATATTTCAGAGGGATTAACTTTGTCCTAAGCGCCCTTGTTTTCAATGTTGCACCAACAATTTTTGAAGTTACTCTAGTAACTGGCATATTGGTAAGTATTTACAATTAATTTATCCATATCAGACATTTATGTTATGCAAACTTACCCAGAGCTCTCTGTGAGCAGCAAGTTAATAAACTTGGTATAAACTCAATTTAATGCCATTCTGTTTATCAAGGTCAGTCTGGCAGGTATAAACTCAATTTAATGCCATTCTGTTTATCAAGGTCAGTCGGGCAGTATATCCAGATTGGTGTTGAGAAAGGATCTGCCTGAAATGGTTACTGTCTTGATAGTTGTGTAGGATTTTGTTTCTTGGTTGTTACAATGACATGTGAGAGAAAACAGATAAGAATGAAAGAAGTTTGTAAAAGATTATTTTACAAATTGTAAAGAATAGTGTTGATTAATCGCAGATCAGTACATACAAGAACCATCAAATTCTCTGTGAATTATGGTCTAAAACTTCATTCCGTTGTAAAAAGTGAACATGAAATAAATAAACTAGATGTTATATTTCTCAACTGTTGTCACTTTATCAGTTTGATCAGGTATTTGATTTTTACACGTCCACCATAAGACTAGTATTTTTACTGAATTACATCTTACGCTTACCTGTGCAATGATTACACTTTTCCAGTACGTTAAAAAATGAAATAAAAAAAAGCATAAAAAATTGTGATTGTCATTGTCATTTGTATTATCATATTTTTAATTCCACTCATCATAAAAGTTTAGAATATTCTTAAATAGAAAGACTGCTGCATAAGAATAGCATAAGAACTCATTTGACAATCATAGTTCTGTATGTACTTTCCTAATTTTCTATTTATAGGAACTGTATATGACTCTTTTCCATGAAACAGATGGTTTTCTTAATTTGAAACTTTGTCTAACAGATTCATTATATTCATAGTCAAGTTAGCAGACCAGTCTGTACTTTTAAAGAAAATGGCACCAGATATTAAGCGAAACTGGCTTTTATGGTTTGACTTGTGGATGAAAATGTTTTGAACAGATGTTTCTTTTAAATTTCAAAACATGTCTGATCAGGAAAAAAAATCAACACTGGTTTACAAATTTGTAAAGAAGAATATGAGAGTGATGCAATACAGCACTCAGATTGAGTATGTCATCATGCCCATTGCAGGATTTGTGGACTTCATAATCATTCAGCAAAAGTTAGTCATGAAGACTAATTAAAGTGAATGTTGAATATAAATAATTTTTCAGTATGTTTTGTGTTTCTATTCTGGTTCTAATCCACATTGGATTTTGACCATTTTTGCCAAGTATTTGACCTGCAGATCCAGGTTAGTAGAAAAATAAATGTAGATTTTTCATAGTGTACTGGACTGCTCCAGTGGCCTAAATGGTTAGAGCATCTGCCTCAGATGCAGGAGGTCATGGGTTTGAATCTCGGCTGAGTTATACCAAAACCTTTTAGAAATACTACTAGCATCTGCCTCACTTGGTGCTCAGCATTAAGAGGTTAGTGTTAGGACTGTTTGGCCTGGTGTCAGGAAAATGTGACAGTGGGACATGATGCCACATTTCTGTGGCATGATGCCCCAGTGCTGGACATCACTATAAACTGTCACACTGCATATATTGTAGCGATATGAGTAAAAAATTGTTAAAGCTACATTAAAAATTCAAATCACACACACGCATATACAGTGTACTGTAATTATGGTATGTAATATTTTGGTTACAATGTCATAGCCTCAGTGAAGTAGGGGTACTAATATTAGTACTAGTAATATATAGATTACACTTTTTATGCTCAGATTACGCTTTTTGGCACTTAATATTAACAAATATTATGCTTATACCTCACTTGGGTTGGAATTTATGTGGGTTTATTATGTTTTGATATTGTCCATCCATCTTTTGCCAGTTTTATTTCTGCACAATAACTCTAGTTGTCAGCCATCTGCATTTGCCAACTTGTGACTGGCTTACACATGAGGTAAGAAAGAACCGTATCGATGTTGGGGTCAAAGGTAAAGGTCAGTGTAACAGAAAGAAGAAAAATGGTTTCCACATAATAACTTGAGTTCTCCACCATTTACAGTGACCAAACTTGGTGGATGGCTGCTGAGTATGGAAAAAAACCTGTTAATTTTTAAGGTCAAGGTTACTGTCACTGAAAGAAAGAAAAATGGTGTCCACATAAATATTATTTCTGCATCACATACATGGTTCAAACATAGAGGATGGCTTATTCTTCAGGAATGGAAGAAACCTATTTCTTTTGTGATCAAAGATCAGTGTCACTGTTTCCACACAGTAACATTAGCCAACATAATATCAATGTACATGAAGGCAGAACAAATGTGGAATAACAAAGATGCATCAGAACCTATAATTGATTCAAATGTTCTAATTATGTTTAGCTCACTTTTCCCGAAGTCCAAGTGAGCCTGTGGCATGGCCTTACATTCATTATGTGTCATCATGAGTTTGATAATCAACATGATCCACACATATTGATGAGGTCATCTAGCATATAATTTGGTTGACCTTTTTACCGCAGTGGAGGTCATATATCCAGTCCGATTTTGATCAAACTTGATACAATGGCTTATATCATCAAGATTTTAGAGTGGTTTGATAGTGAATGACATCCATGCATAATAATATTTTATATATTAAGATTTGTTAAAAATAACATCCAGTAGCAGTTTTAGTTTCCTTGACAAGATCTGGTGACCATTGATGACATCCACTGTGATTATTAAGCTTCAGGCTTAACAGGCTTTCTATAGTTTTCTGGTCCAGATTTCCCTCTGAATTACTTTGTAATTTATGAAGAATGAAGATCATTATGTCTGTATCAGAATTAGAATATTGTTATGACAGGACAGCCATGCTCAATCAGCAAAGAAGTTTTAGCTTCAGTTTTCCTGTTGCTGAGTGCTCTCTAATACTATCCAATACTCAACACTTCCAGACTTGGATTTAAGATATATTCCCAAGCCTCATTCTCAAGGGCTTCTTTCTCATCATGGCTCAGATCCAAAAATCTGCTGGCAGGTTTCACCACTGTAAATGTTATAAAAATAAAGATTGATTTATACTCGAAATAAACAATCAAAACTACATTCTGTATTTATGCTTTTATGAATAATTGCTCCCAAAATTAGTTATCTTGTAATATATTAACTGATATATTTTATCTAGGGATAGAAAATGTTTTACAAGCAAGTAAACAATGAAATACTTAAGATGCCAAATATGCTTGCCTTTAAACACAGTACAAACTCAGGAACTTCACTACTCGCCTGCAAATGCATAAATTCTGATATCCAGGCATTGGTAAATTTGTAATATTTCTGAGCCAGTGGTTACTTAGCATTGGAAGAAAGCATTTTGCCATGAATTGAACAAAATATTAAGAGCTGCCTCTTAGGACTTCTTGAACAATACAATAACAATTAAACATGCCCCCAAAAATTCAAAACGTACTCTAGTGCATCTGTTGCAATCATTTATTATTGTTGGTCTCCATCTTATCTCCCTTCTGCCAAAGGTCAACCAGTTTTCATCAAAGGCTCAGAAGACATCGTAACCACCATTTATTCCTTTATTACTTGTAATGTCTAAAAAAAATCACACATTTGGCCTTAAACTCCCATAATTCCAACAATAAGGTTATCAACTTGTTTTGTGCACATCAACTGCTATTTAACAGTTCTAATCCTATTGCTTTGCTGTGCATCATCACACCAGACATTGTAATAGTGGAACATTTCCAGTCTCCAGTATACTTGTTCTGGCTAGATGTTGATAGAACACAAAAAAATTATGTTTTGGGGTTTTTATCTTTTTTTGTTTAATTAAAAAAATTCTTTTAATTTTCAAAAGTAGTAGCTTTTAGCTATAAATGGTATATCTGGTAGACGGCCTTTAAAATGGTATTTTTGGTCTACTGCTTTTAGAATCACATGTATGCATCAGAATCTGGTACAAGTTAAGTAATGAACGCGATGAATTTACATGAATGAGCTAATCTTGTGTCTGATTAGCTTTTCATCTTACAACTATGGAAGCCATATATTTTATCTGACTTTGATCACATTTAAAATATTGGTTTATATCATTCAGGATCTTGGATGGTTTTGATAATTAGCAAGATCCACACATTAATTATGTAATCTTGCATCTGATTAGCTGAGCTTACTGCCACTCTGGCAGCCGTAATTCTGGTCCAGTCTTGTGTTCATGTATACATTTATTTAAAGGGTTTATCTTCTTAAGTCTTTTGTGCAGTTCTTCATTCTTACTTTTCAAACTTTACCTTTAGTTGGCACCATATAGCCACTTTGTGCTGAGGTACCATAAGAAGCTACTGCCTATATACTAATCAGTTTTAATAAATATTGGCATATGGACGTGGACAGTTTATAAAGTAAATGGGATCAGTGCATATTAAAGATGTAATCTTGTATCTGATTGGCAGAGCTTGTTACCACTCTTGAAGCCATAGTTTTGATCTGTTGGGTTTATTATGATATAGATTATGAGTGACTTAGATTATGAGCAAGAAATTGAATATTAATTATGCCTTTATCTATAGAACAAATTTTTATCAGAGCATAGTCAAATCAGCATGATATAAAGTTTGGGAGAAGGTTTACACAAGAGGTGTTATTACAATACTACATCATCTGTAAAGTTATGTAAGCCAGGTGAGTGATATCAGGCTCACTTAGGCTTCATAATTGCGAAGATGAGTGTTTTTCTTTTGCCATTTTCTTTATATGTGCGAATTTGTCAATATTTCATTCACACAAAAACCTTTCTCTGCCTTTGGCATTTTTATCATTATTTACTTGCATCATTGTTCCCCTATTTTTTTTTTTATTTTAAGCAACAGTATTCAAGGAGTGATTTTTACAAATTATTGCAAATTTATTAGTACTGCAATGTTATTAAAATAGTGATTGATTTCCAGACTTAATGAATGGAATGGAGGATTCAGTGCACAGGGAGGGCCCCTGATCCAAAAAATAGGTGCACCACATGAAAAAATAATGCAGGAATGACACAGATGCACCATCAGTCTAAAACTCTATTAGTAATAGCTCTCAGTTTTTATGCTACATAGTCAATTTGATTTTCCTTTCAACATACATTTCTTCTGTATATAAAGGATAGCAAGGGAAGTAACCCATAATATTGGGGTTATACAGAACTCTTCCCGATGCTAACAAATGCAAATGCAGATTTTAAAAATAACATGTAAATACAAGATGTGTACATTTCAGTAGAACATAGAAAAGTAATACACCTTATGGATTAAAATTAATAACTTTTTAATTTTGAAGATAAAGTATAAAATAGAATTATAACAAGTAACACTACAAGTAGATAAACTAATTGGGGGTGTGTGCGCATGCGAGTGCGTGCATGTGATTTGGATTTTTAAGAAAGCTTTTACAAAATTTTCAATCATATCACTATCATATCTGCAGTGTGGCAGTTTATAGTAATGTCTGGCACTGGGGCACCATACCACAGACATGTGGCATTATGTCCCACCCAGTCACATTATCCTGACACCAGGATGACCAGTCCTAACACTAATCTCTTAATGTTGAGTGCCTAGCGAGGCAGCTGCTTGTACCATTTTGTAAAAATCTTTGGTATGACTTGGACGGGGTTTGAACCCATGACCTTCTGCATCCAAGGTGGATGCTCTAACCACTTAGGCCACTTGAGTGGTCAAACTGTCAGGTAAATAATGGTGAACATTGTACTTACCAATATAATCACTGGTTCACTCATTAAAGTTAGGTCATTAAACTCACCTATAGATAAATTTACTAATGTTTTCATTAATATAGACAAGTAGCCAACCAAAAATGTATTTGAACCCTATTGCTTTAATTTGAGAAGTACTCATTTGACTCAGCATTAATTTCAGGGAAAGAATATCCACTCAGTTTTCTGTCAGTTTAGCACAACTACATTCTGCATTAAAATGTACAAAATCTGGAAGGGGAAACGAGCAAGAGCAATCGTTCCATTTATTTGACACTTGTTTTTATCCAACAGTTTTCTTGGTAACCATTTATGCCACCTTTAAGAGACTTGACTTTTGGTTTGGAAATAAAATTTAGCAGTGAGACAATTCATGTCATACCAATATTGCTATATTACATAAAAATGTAAAGTCTCCATACTGATTCCTTAATAATCTGGATTCCTACCCATTGTGGATGCAAAATTAAGTTCACAGTAGCCTTTTAATTCCTACACGTAAGGGTTATTCTGACTACTTGGATAATCAGGTCTAAATTTTGAGTCACCTGAATGGCTAAATTGCACATTTATTCTGTATTTGTCTTTGTAGTACTACAACTGTGGAGGTAAATTTGCCCTTGTAGCCCTGGGTTGTATTGGATCCTATACATTGTTTACTCTGCTTGTCACTAGTTGGAGGTAAGGCTTTACAATTATTTATATTTCTATATAAACACTGTTTTGTATATATTATGATAGACCATTTCCATCAATCTGCCAATGCTTCTGTCCATCTGTACATCACTGTTTTTCTTGTAACCAACACCAAATGAGGATAGGTGGGTCATATCAGTATGCAGTTTTAAGCAGATGAATAGATGACAATAAAGGTTTGAGATCCTGGATGCAGGGAAGCTGGGGCTGAGGGGTACAGATTATATTTTCATCTGTAATAAGGACTCATCCAGGTCGCTTGAACTCTGTCTACACTGATTTAAAGGTAAAGGATGATCATATTTGGTATATTTCAGTAGAATGAGTGGATAAAAATATAGGCTTCAAATCCTGAATGTAAAATGGGCCAATTGTTTTTAAAATGGCATATATTTTTGACGGCTTTCTTTCCTGTTTTTCTAAATTAGAATTAAAGTTCAGTATGGAACTAAATATGAATTTTGAATCTTTTGTCTTAATTATGCTGAGCAATTTATTTTATTTAAATTTGTTATCATTGCTTGGTACAATTTTGTGGAAACAGCTTTTCAGTGTTCATGGTCACTTCAGTTATCTAACTATGAACCAGACACAATTTTTGTGAGTGAATTTTCAATCAGAGTGGTACCAGTTACGATAATAGAAAGAGGGAGGGAGAGGAGATCTTAGTGTTTCTTTAACTATTCCCATTATTCCCATGTATTATTTTGTCACACACACACACACACACACACACACACACACACACACATATGCGACTAGCATAAATGTAGTATTCATAATATGTTAGTGATCTCAAATCTTGTCCCAGTGTTCTCACTTCATTGCAGTGGCAAACTTGACTCTCTTTCTGTTTCACCATCCTTGCACAAGATTTTATAATGTAATGTATATTCTCCTAAAGTGCATGTACCAAATTTTCAAAACCAGGACCAAGTTTCGAGTGATGATGAATAAAGCTGAGAATGCAGCTGGCAACATAGCTGTTGACTCCCTAATTAACTATGAGACGGTGAAGGTAAGTACACCATGTTTTCCCTGCTTTGGCATATTTTGAGGCTTGTACCAAAACGCACTAAAATTCCCAGTTTCCAGATCACAGACAATCATGTGATCTCAAATTCTGGGGATTTGTCACTGTTCCAATTTTCTAAAATTGTGTATTCACAGCTCTAGTTGACTTCAGTTATAACATATTATGGAGCAACACATTTTAATGATAGTGAAAATTTTGTCATGTCTAAATGGGTGACTTGAGAGTTTCAAGAATTGGTACAAGATAAGAGCTTGTATGCTAAGTAGAAATAGGGCAAATAGTGAATTACAGACCGTTAATGGCTGGAAAAAAGACTCATATCCATGAGGAAAGGGTATCGGTTATGTGGTATTTTCAGCGGTACTGATAAAACGAGACACTTTTTCAGAGGACTACTGACAGATCACCAATTCAGAAAGATGCTTTACTAAAAGTTTAACTTTTCTTTCACAACAAATTTGACTCAGAAATAATTAACTCTCAGATAACAACAATTCTGAAGCAATGAACATTGTGAGCAAATGAGAAATATTTGGAGATTTGTCATATTTGGAAAGTAGACAAAGTGAACAGACATGGTACTTATAGTCAGGCTGAGCATGTGTACAATGTTTAGTTTTCTATGGTAAATTTGTTTTCAGTTCAGCTGTATTTACTGATGAAATAATCCAGAAGCTTATGACCTAGCTTAAATCCTGACTTGCTTGTAAGTTGAATCTAACCCGCAAACTGTACAGACCCAGATCTGCCATTGCACAGTGTGCCAGCAGATCTGGGTCTATACAGTTTTATAGGAGTGATCAATAGAACAAACAGCATTGACCCTGATCTGCCAGTACATTATGCAATGACAGATGAGGGTCAGTAGTCCTTGCAGTTAGACTCTAATTATAAGCAAGTATATAGCTTAAATACTTATGGTGACTTTCTGTTTTCTTACCAAATGGATACAACACAATTTGGAAATGAAGACTTTCAGAAAGTTTAAACTTGATCTTTATTTCTGAGATAGACTTTATTCCATTTCAAATATGTGACTATCCTGCAAATTCTGAAAAACTAAATAGCAAGCAAATAATACGTTTACAAAAGGTCTGAGTATTGAATAATGGTGGCAGTGACAACATGCGCATTTGTGCAGTGGTGTACAGTGTACTGCATGGACATCATATATCACACATCATGATGTGGTTTCAGACATGGCAATCTGTGCTGTAAAACCATGTTACAGTAAAATCTTATTTGAGTGACTTTCGCTGTGAGCTGCCACCAGTCATAAGTGTTATGTATATTTAATTTGTATGTTATGAATGACCTTTGTCCATAATTGATGTGGGAGTTCGAGCCTACATGATTAATGTCTTTTTTTTATAAACAACTTATTACATAGCTAATTCATGTCTATGATTTTCAGTTATATTTTAAGGTCATTGATACTTGAAGGTAAACATGTTTACATAAATCTAAGTTCATGAGACTCGTATTCCCCTGGGAAAAACTTGGTCTACCTGATGTTTTAAATGTTCATTACTAAAATTTTAGTAATGGACCTGATCTTGTTGACAACTTAGAATGTTCTAGAAATGAATGTTTGATCCTCATCCTAGTCCTCATATTGTGACTTAGGTTTTTATATAAGGGAGATGTAAACAGAAATTCTTTATTCCTATCTTCAGTCTTTAGATGGATGAAATTTTGTTTTGTTTCATTTAATATTTGAGAGGATTTATTTATTTAAATTATTCATTGGAATTACAAATTGCTTAATCACTATTCATTTAGAGACATTGTGGATTATATCATTGTGACACATCAAGAATTTTGGCACATCAACACTATTACAAGCTTTTAGCACATCAGCACATTCACAATTGGAATTCATTTAGATTACTCTATAATTTTGGTCTTGTGATAGAACGTTTAGGACTATTTGAGACTTAATTCACAATACTGTAATTTCTTTTTAAATTTTCACTCTATATTCTAGAGAAATAAATTATTTGTTGAACTTTACTTAACTTGTTGACTTTTGCTCTTTTCTGTTGCTTAGTTTAAGACCATAGAGTTATAACATAAGCAGCTACTTGCTGAACTCAACCAGCAGTGACAATTTTTGTTTATCCCAGTTTGATGGAAGCAGTACATAGCAATCACTCTGATTTCTGTGCATGTATATGTCCATTTGTCTGCACATCCATCAAACACTAGATTTAATTTGTATTTTATGTTGTGTGTTTAGGTAAACAGTGTGACCTCAGTGTTATTGCCACAAATATTTGTAATTTTACAGTTGTTGCAAATATGCCTTGTTTTCAGAACTCTGTTAAAATAAATGAAACTGAAATGATCTGATTGGAAGTACTTTGATAATGATGAATATCAAGCAGTCAGTGACACTGAAATATTCTGATTGACAGTATATTAACAATGATGGGGATTGGGTAAACTATGACTCTGAAATGTTCTGATTGACAGTATATTAACAATGATGGGTATCACATAGACAATGACACTGAAGTGTTCTGATTGACAGTATTTTAACAATGATGAATATCAGGTAGACAATAACACTGAAATGTTCTGATTGACAGCATATTAACAATGATTGGTATCACATAGACGATGACACTGAAGTGTTCTGATTGACAGTATATTAGCAATGATGAGTATCAGGTAGACATTAACACTGAAATTTTCTGATTGACTATATTAACAGTGATGGGTATCACATAGACGATGACACTGAAATGTTCTAATTGACAGTATATTAGCAATTATGAGTATCAGGTGGACAGTAACACTGAAATGTTCTGATTGACAGTATATTAACAATGATGGGTATCACATAGATGATGATGCTGAAATGTTCTGATTGACAGTATTTTAACAATGAGGAGTATGAGGCAAACAAGTATGACAAATACTTGGCCAGATATGAAATGGCATCCCTGAAAACAACCACCAGTCTGGCCATGTTGAACTGGGGGCAGAACGTCATTTTCAGCGTAGGACTCACTGCCATCATGGTGCTGGCCAGTCAGAACATCATGTCAGGTAAACTTTTTGTTCTCTTGCTTACAGGAATTGCACAGGACTCAGGAAAGGCAGTTAAAAACATGTTGAAAGAGTACTCTGATCATAAAAATCACTTAAAATTCTAAATTGCATCTTTAGGTGACTATTCAAATGTGACAGTGTTTCTCTGGGTCACATAGAGCAGCCCTTACGAATCTGGCATAACTTCTCCTTAATTGTTTCATTATATCAGGGTTTTTATTTTTAAAATCAAAGTTTTAGTCATATTGCTTTCTGTCACCTTGGTATTTTGTTACTTGATTATTGCATTAGATATAAATACAATGCTTACTGATTTGTGATAATGCAATAACCATCTCTTCACAGATAAGAGACATTCAGCCTTGAATTACCAGTCATGAATGGAAATAAATAAGAAATTCTCAAAATGAACTTGGTCATTCCCAGGTTTTTTGCTGGATTCACATTTTATGGTGAAATGACTTACCTCCACTGTTAGAATAGGGAGAGGTGGTGGGACAATACAGAGAAGTGAATGCAGCGAGGTCAAAATCTTTACTGTTCAAAACATTCACCTAAAAGAGCTTTTTTGCTAAGCCTTTGAAGCATTTGATATCAAAACAAAAGAAATTCTTAATCAACTTTATGACAATATTACAGTTTTCTTAGTCTGATTCACATTTGTATGATGTTTTGTGCAAAAGGTGATAATCTGTAAAATAGGTTATTAAAACGAAATGGGTGTCATTTTGCAGTACTAGTTCTGTCTGCCTACTTTTACAGGATGAAATATAAACTTGTTTAGCTTTACTAATAATCAGCCAATAAACCTTCGCATAGTAATAATATATTCATGAAAAGGCAACAAATGCATCAAATTTCACATCTAGTAGCTTCATGGGTGAATTTTGGTGGAAATCTCATACATTGAAACATAATTGCAGATGTAAATACTCTTTTAATTGATGCAAAAGTTAATAAAGGCTTGAAAATACTATATGTAAACCATTTTAAAATGATCTTTAAATAGAAAATATGAGTAACAGTTGATGAACTGCTAAGAACAGAAAAGCTTTAAATGACCAAAAATAGGATGAAGGTTGACTTGAAAAACATGGACCGTGCAAGACAGGTCTGCCTTTTCCAGAATGCTATGAAAAAATGAGAACGTTCCGAGTTGAAAAACGTGGACCATGCAAGACAGGTCTACCTTTTCCAGAATGCTATGAAAAAATGGGAACATTCTCTTGTAAATATCATCTTCACAAATTTTACTCTTTCTAATTAGAGTGTAAAATCCCATCTCAAATTAATTAAATACTAGTATAAACAGAGATTACATGACCAAACCTTGTATGCCTGACTGAATAAATAATGAATCAGATTCATTTAAAAAGTTAAAAAAAAAAAAACCTGACAGAGTTTGATGATTTCAGATTCTTGCAGACAATTTAAAAGAAAATTATGCTTATCAAAATTAATTTGAAAAATTCCAGCCGTGAATGAATTAATAAGTACATGTCTTTGGTACATTGTTGTGATCTATGATAGAAAAACTTGAAGTATTGTTGTTTTCCAGTCTTGTCATGAATGATAATAGGTCCTGGAGAATATTTATATGTTTTTGACAATGAAGTTCAATCTCTAGATGTCAGTGTGTGATCAAAGAGAGTTTTCATTTTGTTTGGAATGTGTATGATGAGGTTGTTTATATTGCTAATACTGCAGAACAACATAAAGAACTGTATACATGTGTAGAGTTTTGAAGAAACGTTGCACTTAATTTTAAAATGACATTTTCAATTTTCCAGGAACCATGACTGTTGGAGATTTGGTAATGGTGAATGGTTTACTCTTCCAGCTGTCTCTTCCCCTTAACTTTCTGGGCTCTGTATACAGAGAAGTGCGCCAGTCTCTGATTGATATGCAGGCCATGTTTAATATTCTACACATAGAGCCTAAAATAGCGGTAAGAATATGTATGTCCTTTTTGTTAAAATATTAAGTAAATTACAGTCTTATTATGCTATCATCCTTGGTTGAATTTGCTGAGATGTTTTTATTTAGGACACAAAAATGGGGTCATCTAGCACTTTGTTGTCAAAGTGGTTGGGTTTTGGTTTGTGAGGCTCTGGACAGCTTTGATTAAAAAACTTTTTTCATCATCTCTTAGTGACGCATTTCTATCTTAGTGACCCATTTCTATCTTACTAACCCATTACCTGATTCCTTTCATGTTTGGAATATAATACTGGTACATTCTCCCCTTTTCTCATTACTGTTTTGGTAAAAGTTGGTAAACTTAAAAATAGGTTGCTATCAAAAACAGGTAGCAGACATCAAGGTAAGACTTCTTTTCCTGCTTGTACAGAATGATATATGAAATAATTTTGTTTTCCTTTTTGTTAGCAGTCATTCTATAAATATTCAGAGTAATAATTTTCTTGTGATTTGGTTACCAATATATGGAATTTTACTCACTCTAGCTTCATGTGTGAATCTCATAGATTACAATACAGTTGCATACATAATTAATGATTAAAATGAAACAGAAGTTTATCAGAAAGTATAACAAAACTATGTTTAATATATGGTTTTACATTGCACTTTAAACAGAAAAGTAACAGGAGTTGATACATATCCAAACAATGAGAGCATTCAGTTGCCTAAAAATGGGGGGCCAGGATAAGACCTAAATTCAGAAGAAGGAAAAGTCAGCTTGACTTTCTCTGCTTATTTGGGTGCAGTGACAGCCATTGGGGTGATTGTTTTTGCCTCATTTGCCCCTTAGCATGCACCCACCTGCTTCTGTCCCTGGGTTGAACCATGGGGTTAGGAATTATAATGGGGACATATTTTGGTTAAAGTTGTCTTTTATCACTTTATTTTCATAACCCCATTGTCAGTTCACCTCATGTTGGTAATATATTTTACATTTTAGTTAAACTTTTGGTTAGGTTTTTGTACTTATTTTTCTTTTCTGCTTATATTTCAACAATCTCTATAACACTGTGTATTAAGACTATATGGAGGATACCTTTGCTTTTTGAGTAGATAGGAAATATTTCACAAGTGAAGTGGAAAACATTGTATTGTCACAGGTTGACAGTACAAAATTTCACAAGTGAAATATTTCCTTATATCTACTCACGAGAACGTATATTTATTTTCTTTTTATTACATATTTTTTAATGCACAAGTTATAGATTTGCATGGATTTTGTTTCTCATTCTATGCCAGTGTGACTAATGGCTGCATTGCTACATTGATAAAAGAAGTTCCAAACTTTAACAAACATTCAACAACAGAGACCTTTTACAGATTTAGCTTATTCATATAATGCATCAGATTGCATATTTTGTCAAATTAATGGCTGTGTTCAAACAGAAATGAAGCGATTTTTATTTTTGTTAACATGTTTTCTTGTGTGGATTGATACAGTAAACATTTTTGGGGTGGGAGTCTCAGATCTGCCAACCCTTATGAATTTGCCATAAGTCTTATGAAAATTACCCTGAGAATACGAACTTATGGCGTACAAGCAAAAGCTACAGAAAAATGATCGTTGCCGAAAAAATCTGGATAATTGGTTGATCCATGTTTGATTTGGATCCAGGTTTCATATTAGAATTAGTGAAATTAGTCAGGGAACCAGACAAACATTACAGCAGCACCCCAGATGCTTAACCCTTTACCTCATGCAAGCGCCTTTGGACTCCTCTACTCCATTCGCATGGAAGCACCTTTGGACGTCTCTGCCAGATTCGCATGTAAGCGCCTTTTGACGCCTCTACACCATTCTCATGGAAGCGCCTTTTGACGTCTGCTGTAAACATCAGCCATTTTGAGTGTGTTTTCGTAGTGCCACCTTCAGGGAAAACCCCATATTAGATACTACATTCATTGGTGTGAATGACCATTACATCAGATCACGTGGTCATTGTTTATGCTCTGGTTGAAATCTACTATTTAAAGTAACTGGGTCGTATTCTCCTCTCTCCAAAATGGAGGTCGTGGATTTTGTTCAGTACTGACTCGAGTTTCCACGATTAGAATCACAACTATGAAAGCTTCAATAACTTAGGTAAAGGCTCTGATAATGATATAGGAAGCCATTAGTTTTTATAAATTATCAAATTCAGCTGATTTAGTGATGTAGATGCAGACAAAGACCTTGTAAATTTCAAGTATAAGAAATGGTAGCTACTGCTGGTCACGAGGCTTCACTGACTTGACGGTGAATGAGTTCTCTCAAGATTTTAAAGCACATAAAAAATTCTTCTGTGAAAAATAATTATACAGCTATAATGATCAGATTTTACTCTTAAATCTTTCCATACATAATATATGTGTACCAAAAACATAAAATGGTTAAAATTGCTGTTAAACGTAACATACACTTCACTGCTTAACAGGCCTATGTGTATGGAGTAGACTAGGTAACAGGTGTTCTATTTATAGTGCACTGCACTGGGTAACTTTGCTACATGCATATCGAAGGGCTAAAAAGCCATACACTCTATGAGGTAAAGGGTTAAAACTGCACCTATTTGTTCATGTGAAGTGTCGGCATGATCAAACTGTTGATTATAGAAATTTTTTTAAAATGGCATCCAGAAAGACATGCATGTTTAAGACAAAAGGGAAAATAAGCATCTAGAAAAGTGTTAATAATCAACACAGAGGAATAAAAAGGCGTAATCAGATTCTTGTTAATAAAAGCTGGAAAGGACACAATTATGTTTATTGGACATTATGTGCCAATTGGAGCATGTCTTGTGGCGGGAGATATGATTGCCGTCATCATGTGAAATGGCAAAAGAATTTCCAAGAATTACGTCAAGTTAAGAGATGGCAACGAGCCATTGACTTGCATAGGGTTTGGAACTTAAGTTTGTACAACTGTACTAGTAGTAAATAAAGTATACACATACCTTACAAACTTTTCAGTTGAACATAATGTTTATCGTCGCTGCATTGAACTTTTAATGACATTTTCTAGCTTTATAATACCAATTAGATATATTTTGTTTCATCTTACTGAAAACTGGTCAATCTTACGGATAAAAATCACCTGCAGGGTAGGCAGGTCTGGAGTCTGTAGAAACATAACAGAGCAGTCACATCCAACAGATTTCAGAGCATAGCATCTTTAAACAAAAGATTTTTATGATTTTGAGTTTATTTGTATTGCTAATTATTTTGTTGAATTCTGCATTCAACATTGAATTTTTGGCCTTTGCAAGCTTACAGTCTAACAGACACTGCACCCAAATTTCAGGGTCACTTAATTTCAGTTTGCAATCACCACTCATTAATGCTTGATTTCTTCTTCATTTTTAGACATGATTATGATTGTGCTGTGCGTTTGAATCAAATCAAGAGTTTAATAAATGTGCCTGTCATGTGTAAAAGGTATATGATACTGTATGGGAGACAGAGAATCGAACAGCAACACTTAAGGAAAATTCATTCTCTAATAAATTGCAGGATTGATGTGGAAATAAAGTAAATATTTGTTTGAAGCCTACTTTTTGTTCTTTGGAATTCATTTAAGTGCATTTTCTGATGGCACCTCCTTTATGATTCAATAATGTATACCATGGGCATACAGTCATAACAGATTTTTAAGATCTGTTCATTTTGATGGAGAGAGGGAGAGACAGAGACAGAGAGGGAGAGAGAGAAACATGGAAATACAGACGAGAGAGAGAGGGAGTAAACATGGAAATACAGATTTTAATAAACATTCATAATGGCAGATATATTTCCTAAATGTGAAAACAAAGTAGTTCCAAAAAGCAATACTGCCACAATAGTATTGCCACTTTTATGATATCACTTTGTTCCCATTTATATATTTCACTGTCTTATAAAATACATAATTAAACATAATCACACATTGACATTGGGTTTTATTATTCCTGCATCAAGGTCAGTAAAAAAGAACACCTTTTGGTTACAATTTTGATTCCATCCCTTATATTTTAATGAATTTTCTATTGAATTCACAATCAGTTTATAATATTGTGTGATGCTGAGGGACACTTTTGCCCTTTACTGCTATTTTCCTCTGGGTTATGTTCTAGGACAGGGCCATGGGGGCCAAGAAGTAGGATACCCTGTGGTTAAATTTTGTCTAAAATTCAAATAGCCCTTCACTCATTTCACTTAATAGCTGGAATAATATACGATCCCATACTTTCATTCTTCCTATGCCACTGTTGCCTCAGTGTTATGTCCTTAGTTGTGGCATTTGCAACTGGTGATGATGATTATTATTTTCATCATTACCATTATTTACCATTATTTATATAATTGTCTCACCAGAGTGAGCATGGTACAGTAGTCACTTCTGCACCACTACTGGTGGTGATGGGAACTTCAACAATCTTTAAGATCTGTATTAAAGTTCTTGAAAGTTTTATATCTTCTACATTCAGGGTGCAGGGTATCATGTGTTAATAAACAAACACAGTTCTTGCTGACCTTGTAAAATGCCATAGAATTACAAAGTCATATACAGTACATCATATTTCATACCTTTTTGTCGATCCTAAAGCAGTATTGCTTGATCTGCTGTATAGTGCTGGTGTTTAAAATTTTCTTCCCTACTGGTCAGATGAGGACACAAACAAATGCCTCCTGCCATCTGACTGTGTAAATGCACTGTGAATACACTGGCATCCAAATTTTAGATTTGATTTCAGTCTAATTTCCTGTTTTGTTTATCTGAGCAAAGACTTGCATGAGTCAAGCAATGAGTACAGTTTGCTGGTATTTATTGCCTTGAATCACCTTAGAGTAGGCAATGAGTACAGTTTGCCAGTATTTATTGCCTTGAAGTAGACTTAGAGTAGGCAGTTAATGCAGTTTTGCTGGTATTTATTGCCATGAGTCAACTTAGAGTGGACATACCAATGCCACATTCTATTTAAATCTGTTGTTAAATGTTTATTTTTACAAGGTCTCCAATGATATTGGTGTTTAGCACATTTGGACAGAGTTATGGCCCTTGATCAAATTTGTATTCCAGTGGTGTGTGAACACTAGATCAAAATATTTTTTTGATTTCAACCAAATTTACCATGAATTAATATCTTAACAAGGACTCAGATAACTTCATTGATCTGCAGACTTTGATGATCTTTTTTAGAGTTATGGCCCTTGATCAGACTTATAAACACTTGCACCACATTTCCTAAGCTGTGGCATTTTTCTTGGGAAAGCAAATAGGGCAGGGTGCTGGTCAAATATGGCAGGATGCTAGGGTGCCAGTCACAAGACTGAGGCAGAGTGCTTCACGTACAATTCAGATTCCAGAATGAATGCCTGCTGTACAAGATACAGGGTAAATTTGTGTACTGAAGAAAATTCAATCATACATGTATATTATGCTGTGTTTTATACCCTCGTTGGTCATGAAAGATAGAGAGAGAAAGGAAGGATAGAAAGTTTTAATTAAGAAAACCATTTATATTACAAAGAATGAAAGTCAGTGAGAATTCAGAAATTAAGTATGAAATAAAACAAAGAATTGGACTGATTCATATTTTATTTAAAATTAAACACTTATTACTCTTGGACAAATGAGCAAACACTAGATATACAACACACTGAAAATATAATTGGAGATCTATGAGCTTTTGAAAACCAATAAATTTCAAGTAATCATTTTGTAAGTACTTTGCTTTATTGACCTATATATTAATGGTCAAATGAAAGACTTAAACAAAATGGGCACACTTTAAGCATATAGCACAAGGAATATTATTGGTTGTCACCTTGGCAGAAGCTCAGCATAGCATTATCACTTTGTGTCCATGTGCATGTCTGTACATTTGTATGTTTGTCCACACCCAAGATTAACCTGAATGTTAAAGTTCATTTTATGGTCAGTTTTTCAAGTACATTTGGCCAAAGAGTAGTTTTACTTAGACTGCAGATGGATCTTCATATGTACAACACCAATTTATCAAAAGCTTAATGGTGGGCAGACCATGGCCAGCTTGTAGTCTTTTAGCCCCCACTTCTCTTTCTGGTATATTTTCATCCATTGGTTCTGTTTTCAGAGTAAACCTAAAGCTCACATGCTACTAGTGTCTCCACAAGAGTCCAGCATCACCTTTGAGGATGTACATTTCCAATACTTGCCAGGACAGAAGATTCTTAATGGACTGTCCTTCTCAGTTCCCTCGGGCAAAAAGGTGGCCATTGTTGGTGGCAGTGGATCAGGGTAAATAATGTTACACATTTTGCTTTCTTTTTCTATGAAGTTGATATGGAGTCAGTGGAGTCAACTTTTTCAGTGGCTCAGATGTTGGTAGACTGTGGTCTTTGAGATGGTAGAGACTAGAAAATTAGGAAGAATCCGCCTTAACATATTCTAGCATTTGTCAGACTTAGTAATAAATCCTTTGACCACAGAGGGCAAAATGAGAGTACTGTAGAACCTGTCTTGAAAGACTACCCCTTCTGCCTAAAAACAATGGTCTCTCAAGACAGGTGGTCTCTCATAACAGATCATAACACTCTATAATCAATAAATATATGCATGGAGATTCTGGTCTCTCAAAAAACAGGTGGTCTGTCATAGCAGTGGTCCGTCAAGACAGGTTTTACTATATTAGCTTTTTGGCTATTTCTCCATGAAACACATGACCTGATCACATTACATTTGGATAACTTTCTTTGCTAACTCTGAATCCAGCCGCCAGGAAAGACCGAAAAAACATCTCTCTCTCTCTCTCTCTCTCTCTCTCTCTCTCTCTCTCTCTCTCTCTATATATATATATATATATATATAGATATATATAGTGGGAGATAGAGAGAGAAAAGGAAACAAATCTTACAGGTTATCTCCCATTTCTGGCTGCAAGGTGGCTAGTTTTATAAGTGGTTTAGATCAGATTTTGCTTTCACTGCCATGTGCTAAGATGCCCTCAGGACAATGCAGTTAAATTGGATATATTTTATAACTTAAATTTATTCATCCACATTACATTTTCTGTTTTTACAGTAAGTCAGAATGTTGTTTTATATGGTTCATCCACCATTCTGAAGAATTCCATTGAATTTATTGATAATTGCAAAATATCAAAGACCTGCCAACCCTTACGATTTTGCTCTAAGTCTTATGAAAATGACCCTTAAAATACGGTACTATGTCATAAAAAGCAAAAACTATGTAAGAGTGTTGTTGCCGAAAAATCATAATAATTGATTCATCCTTGTTTGATTTGGATTTGTGTTTCATATTAGAATTAGTGGAATTGATCAGGGAACCAAACTAACTTTACAGCAGCACCTGTGACTCTTGAAACTGCACATATTTTTTCATGCAAAGTGTTTGCATGATCAAACTGTTGATTATAGAACTTTTTTAAAATAGTCTAGCAAGTGATGCAAGTTGAAAGGGAAAATAATCCTCTTAAAAAGTGTTAATAATCAACACAGAAGAATACAAAGGAATATTCAGATTCTTGTGATAAAAAGCAGGAAGGGACAAAATTACGTTTATTGGACATCACATGCCAATTTGAGTATGTCTCGTGGCAGGAGATATTATTGCCGTTGTCATGTGAAATGGAAAACATTTCCAAGAATTACGTCAAATTGAGAGATAGCAACAAGCCATTGAGCTGCATAGGGTTTGGAACTGAAGTTTGTGCAACTGTACTGGTGGTAAATAAGGTCTACATGTACTTTACAAACTTTTCAGTTGAACATAATGTTTACCATCATTGCATGTTTTGAATACCAAACTTTTAAATATGTTTTCCAGCTTTACAGTACAGTAGCAGTTTATGATATTTTGTTGCACCTTAATGAAAACTGGTCAAACGTAACAGAAATAAATCAACTGCCTTCACTGAGATTGTCTCAGGGTTGGCAGGTCTGTTGTCACATGTGATTTTGATTGTTTGTATTGAATTTCACTGGAGAAATTTTGGGTGCTGTATTTATTAACTATTACACTTCTAAATCATTTTGTTGTATGTACTAGTTGTTCCTCCACTTCATTACAGAGATGACAACCAACTGCAAGAAGCGTAAATGACTTTAGGTCATGGAGGATGAACATGAGACATGTCTATGCATAGAATTGCTCATTGTGTGTGCTGTTGGTATGAAAATATTTGGGCCAGCAGTTTGAAAAAGAAGCTCAAGGGCTGCAAAATCAAGCATGCTTGATACATAATCACATACACCTTATGTCCAAATCATTGATTAATCACAGGTGGGATGTTGAGATATCCTCTCCACCCTCATGCAGATGCGGAAACAGTACCAGAACATACTGTATCTGGGAATACAGTAGAATCATTGATTAGTTTCATGAATGATGTCAAGAAGATGCAGAATTGTGCCACAAGATACTGTATAAATGAATATAGTAAAATCCTTGATTATTTTCATGGCTGATGTTCAGATGCACTCTCCACCCATGATGATGCAGAATAGCGCCAGATATACTGTATCCTTGAATGCAGTAGAATTGTTCATTGGTCTTATGGGTGATGTTGTGATTACCTCTCCACCCCATGGTGTTTCTATTATGTAATCCCACTGGGGATAAGCCAAGGACTTCACCAATGTGGTTTGAGGCTTTTATTCCTTCTTTGCATGACACTGTTAACAAACCAAGCTTGATGTGATGATTTGCAGTTTCTTGAGGATGTTATGGACAGGTAGTCTGTACCAATATGGTACATATTATCGGTCTATATCAGTACATTACAGATGGACAGTCTATACCAATCGTATCACACCATCCAGCTGAACCTCAAAGCATATATTGTCTTCAGTATGCCATTCCAGTTGTATATGATTACCATGGTCATGAATATGTTATCTCTGACTGGTGAGTCGGTCATCCAGACATACCACATAGACAGCTGCCTGTACCAACCAGCCAGCCAGGCATATACCATGTTTGGTTCACCATCTCGACTGCCGACCAGCTGGTCCAGCTGTACAATCTCATTGGGTTGGTGGTAGCTGCACAGACAGTGACTACTCCCCATTCATGAAAGCACAACCTTTGACCCAGTCACGAATCTGCCACCATCACTGGATTCTCCTGGGAAACTTGTGATTTTGATACAATAATGAAGTGCAGAATCCCACAGGGATCTCCCGTGTATGTGTATAAACAAATTGTCTCTTGTTGTGCTAAACTAACATTAGAAGTTCATCCATTTAGTAAAGCAATCATGCTCACACTGGGAGATACACATGGAGGATGCTCATCATTGTGTCCTCCTCTTACCTCTTCTCTTAATGTATCATGATCAGGTAATATATTTGATAGAGAAAGCAAATTTTTTTTTTTTTTTTTGTAAATTATGTTTCTTTGATAATACTTACTTGATCACATTACAAATAAGTCCTTCCACCCTTCCCCACAATGCAAGCATCCTTTAAGGTGTTACTCAAGCAATAAAAAAAAAACTGGTTTGAACTGGATATAGCAGTAGCTAGAAAGTCTTTCTGGCAAGTCTGTATTTGGAGGTAGCAAAGAAAGTTATCTTAATGTAATGTGATCTGGTAAATGTTGTCAGAGAAACATAATTTACAAAACATTTCGCTATCTCCACTTAATATATAGGGACCCCAAGTGGCCGAGTGGTCTAAAACGCTCACCATTACAGATCACTGCCATCTCACCTCTGTCTGCGTGAGTTCGAGTCTCAGGCTCGGCTAACGTGGACACGTGAGAAAGCCTGCCAGTAGCTTCTCGTGGGTCGGTGGTTCTTCCCGGGGTTTTCCAGGGTTCTTCCTCCACCAATTATACTGGCCACCATGTATAGCCTATCTTGTGCTGAAAAATGGCGTTAAACCCTACAACAACAACAACTTAATATATAATGACACTAAGTCAAGTCTAATTGCAAGCTGCACAGACCCAGATCTGATGTGGCATTATGCACTGGAAGATCTGGGTTATTCAGTTTGTTAGGAACAATCAGTAGAACAGACAACATAAACCTGATCTGCAACATATTATGAGATGGCAGATGAAGGTCTATGTTGTTTGCAGTTGTATCCAACTTTAAGTATATACGGTAATGAATTGTTTGAGAGTTTGAGAATTAAATGGCATCCATGGGAAATGGGGATTCTTTTTTTTGAAAACCATTCACTCTAAAAACAAGAAGAAAATTATATTCATAAATCTTTTTATGCCTCCATGACTTACTGATGGCGCATCATGATTTGGTACTGCCTGCTTCTGTGCACTTGTATTTCCATATGTCCATCCATCTGTCTTGATAAGTCTTTTTGCAGGATTACACAAAAAACTACTTGATGTAGAAAAATTACATTTTTCTGTTCATTTTTTACAACTATATGTACCCTATTTTGATGTGTATAACGCACACTGTTGTACAATACACAGCCCAATTTTCAACCTAATATGAAAGTATAAAAAGTTGATTCTGACATATAACATGCATATGTTACATTTTAAAATTTTGATAATTTGGGCTGTGCAATGATAGTCATTTTGGATGGTGACATGATGTTTGAATTGTTTACAGTAAATCAGTGCTTAACTATTTCTCTTGTCTTTTCTATCAGTTTCTGATGATCTGATCATGACCAATAATTTTTTTAAAGCTATCTTAAGATAAAGAATAAAAAAAGTGGCAGTATTGAAATTGTATGGTTGGCCTTTAAAAACGCCATTTTAAATTTAGCCTCATTAATGGAGTTCAGTCTGTTGAATGACCTCATTAGATTTTCAAGATGCTGGTGCCGTTTTATAACTTTCTTGTATTATGTGGACTTCCATGTTTCTGTTGAAAAGCTTATTAACACGATTACAATCAAGCACTTGACATAGACAAAAGACATTTTGCAGGCATATTTGTAGCATATGAAGATTACATGATTCAATTTTAAAGCTATTAAAGCAATTTTAAATTTGTGATAATATACTTTTCTTTAAACCTTTGTAGCAGATTTGTAAAAAGAAATTCCCGCTGGTTAATTTTTCATGTTGCTAAGTCAATTATTCCAATACTTTTCACAAATCTTCAACATCAACATTGTAAACTGCAGTAGTGGTATACATGTTTAACAAAGAAAAATCTTGTACTCAACCTCCTTCAATCATCCTAAGACTAATTTAACAGCTGAACATTCAAGTCAAGTTAGCACAGGGCCATACAGTAATGCTTTAATTCGCTGAATAGAATAAGAAGGTTTTTAAGCCTCGGGTGCTAAAAACATAAGCATTTGTGACATTTTAAGTGTTATAAACTTTTAAGTTTCCTGGTTTGTGAACTTTTAAAAATCAAAGAATGGCATTTATGTTGTTAGGTTTAAAGGTCACTGGCCATACTCCAACATTTTTCTTTTTACATCAGGTTTGCATTACATGATTCAAAGTAGTTATACTTGCACAAAAAGAATAAAAAAATTATCAGGTGTAAAGAAGAAATAATAATCTAATTACTAGAAATAGAAGTATACAATGCTGTTACTTCCCCTTAGCTACGATTTCCCACCTAATTAGAACGCCATCTGGAAATAATGTACATTTATCCCCACAAGATGAAGTACATGCTTCTTCTTGTCAAAAAATAAAGCACTATAAACTAGGATAGAGAACATTAGATGAAACTCTTAAAAACTAATTTACTGTCCAGCCTTATATCAATGTGCGTGCACAACACACTAGATTGTGTCACTTTCAGAACTGTTCAGTTGTTTCAGTTTATTTTCAAAATTCCTGTTAATACAGGTAAAAAGGAATCAATGCTGTCATCCCTGTGTCAGCTGACTTTGTTAAAAAAAAAAAAATCAGCACACTTAAAAGAATCCAAAGGAACCAAAGTTGATTTCCTTATGTCGGCCGATTTCATAAAAAAAATTGGCACACTTAAAAGCATCCAAAGTCAGTTTCAGGGGTTGGCTTGCTTTGTAATAAATGACCTTTGTATTTGATACCATGTCGGTAAGTTTAAGCAAGGAGTTTATTGTTCGCTGCCAGTTGTGTTTATTCATCACCTGGGCTTCTATTTGTTTGCCATATGTAATCATAATTGATGTTTGCGGGGTAAATAGTATACACAGCAATAACTTGTTTTAATAATACTTTTGTGAACAGATTATGATTTGCACTCACAGGGAATGTATTTTAAAATAATGATTTTTATTTGCGAGATACTGTCATATAGTTAACCTGGATACAATACAATCTTGGTCATTTTGTACCTTATAACTTATTATGCATGAATGGCAGGTGCCTTCAAGCAATTGGGTGATATTCTGGTCTCTTTTTTTGCAATTTTGTTATCTGACATAAGCAATACACACAACAGTAAGGATGCATATGCCAGCCGGCATCCACTACATATACGGATTTCTTGGATATATTGTTTTCTTTAATAAATTTTGCATGATGAAAAAAGAAGAAATAAGTGATAACAATGCATGGTTAGTTTCTTTCATTTTGTTTTCAAATAAGTGTTTGTTTATTTTTTTTATTGTACGGGGGGGGGCACAAATTGAACACAAAATTATTTCCTTTCTTATTTGTATGGAATAATGGAGCAGATATGATTGATGATATTGACTAGTAATGACAAGCTTTCAGCTTACGCACTCACACACTAAGAGATCAACTTGAAAAATAAAAAACAAACAATAAAATTAACCAGTAAGGGCTTCATATTGCAGCAACTAAACACTGACAAACTGCTCAGCATTATTCTCTCTCTCTCACTCCCTCCCTCTCTCTCTCTCTCTCTCTCTCTCTCTCTCTCTCTCTCTCTCTCTCTCTCTCTCTCTCTCTCATATGTGTAATCAGGTGTGTATTAAATGCAGCAGTGTTAGAACCTGAAGCCTAAAATTAAATATATTTGTTATAATATCTCATGTACACTACCCTTAGAAAACTGTATACATATTCTGTAGAATATTATCTGTTAAGTATTATTGTTTTATAAATCAATATTGATAATTTGACCAAAGACTTAAATTGAGAATGTTGTTGTGCAGATGCATATATTTTTTAGCATAAAAAATAAATGTACATAAATATTTTAATTAGAATGAGCAGGATATGTCAGTTTGTGTTTTCTCTCATATATATGTACGTTACGAAGTATGATTATTTTCTTTTAAAGAATATCAAGACAGTTTAGTTTGTTTAAATTTGTTCAGTTTTTTTCCAAAAACCTATTCTATTTTACAACCTATTAAAATTGTCAAAAACATTTTGTACTACATAAATTATATATATACTTTTTGTTTGAAGAAAAAGAACTTGTTCAAACTATTGTTAAGTTGGGCCGAATTGTCTTTCAGGTTGGGATAAATTGTCTTAAGTTCGGCCCAATTTGGGCCAAATTGACTATAATCCGGCATAGTTGGTATAACTTTCCCATCCCTCTCCCTGTTTGATCCCACAGCTTCAATCCACTTTTTTTTCTGGTAAACAGGGTCTTTCGGAAAAAGAAAGAACCCTTTTGTCCCATCATCACTCTTTTGGTTACATCCATATGCAACAAAGTGCACCATATTTGCTGTACAAAAGCATGATCACAAGATATATCACATAGCCATTTACATGGGGAAATTAAACACTTGAATGGCTGGGTTGAATAGAAGGGATTAATGTTCGTCATATCCGTTTTTGGCACGCGGAAACTACCAATTGTTTACGGAGATTGCCAAATAATTTTTTCATTTAAAAAAACGAATTTTTAAGTCTAATTAAACATTTTTATGGTGTGCATACATAACAAATGCGGTTTTTTTTTAATGACTGTAATAATATCACACGTTTATACAATATAGGTGGCCAGTGGCCTTTAAGAACAATTTACCAAGTTCCTGTGATTTGCCTTGTCAAGATTATTTTTTTTAATTTCATTGATAAATAGGCAGGACTGTCCATCATTCATCAGTTGTGTATGATGTTATTTACATTCATTGGTAAATCCATATAAAAACCAATTGAAACATATCATTTTCACAAACGCTGAGATCATCATGCAGTTGTAATACTGGGATTTGTGTAATGTCATTATGTTCCGTGTTTTCCCCTAAAAGATATGATGGAAAACTTGGACATACATTTGTACCTACTTTGACTTAAAAGTCAGACAGATTTGCTTAATATCTTTTTACTTACCTTCCACCTAAATGTGCGTGTGATGTTTATGTTGAATGGAAAGATAACATGGAATCTTTTTGTTTCAGGAAATCTACAGTTGTTAGACTGCTGTTTAGGTTCTTTGATCCAGACCAGGGTAGAGTACTTATTAATGGGCAAAACATCAGAGAGGTTGATTTAGTTAATGTTCGAAAAGCTATTGGAGTAGTCCCTCAGGTAAATGTTATTTTGATAATTGAGGTTGAACTTTATAGATTATCTCGGCTTAGATGTTAATAATTGTACATGTTACTACTAACCTCATCACAATGAATACAGCTTTAACTTGCATACTTAGCTGGAATCTATTCTTTTTTAAAATTATTTCTTTCTTACCTGTGAGCTTTTTGCATCTTTCAGGGGTCCTGGGTGGCTGAGTGGTCATTTACAGATCACTCACACATCTCACCTTTGTTCAAGTCTCTGCATGACCAAAGTAGCAATGTGAAAAAGCTTATCAGTAGCATTCTGTAGTTCCTTGGTTCTTCCCGGAACCTTCCTTCACCTGATATACTGGCTGCCATGTGTAGCCTATAATGTGCTGAAAAATGGCATTAAGCAAAAAATGGCACTCATCCCCACAAAACAAAACAAAGCCATTCAGCTTTCTTAGAGGTTCATCTGTTCTTCATTGATTTAATACACTTTTTATGTTACAACTTGTTTTTGGTCTTGCAACCTACAGGGACAATCCCTGCAATAAGAAATGCTTCTGAACTGGTTGCAGTTTTTGTGCCAGAATCCATGGAAAATCATCATACACCCTGCTCATTTCTCAGGATGTACATACTATAATTATGGATATGATCTCTTAAAGTGATTATATTATATTATATTGCAAAATGACAACACTGAAGAGCTGTATGACTTGATTCCAAGCTGACATTATGGTTTTTGTTTTAAAAAATTTAAAAATCTTGTATAAGCTTGTCTTGTGTGTGCTGTTTGTTAAGAATCGTTAACATCATCATCATTAAAGATGTTAAGAATCGTTAACATCATCATCATTAAATGAATCTTCAAGATGCAAAACATCCAACATTTCATATCTTTAACAAGACTTGCTGAAGATGCCATGACAGGAGCCAGAAGATGAATATTTGAAAAGATATAAATTGTAATTACTTTAAATTTTCATTTTTTTTTTTTACCATTAGGACTGTGTCCTGTTCCATGATACTGTGTTTAATAACATCCACTATGGTAATCTAACTAAGACACCAGAAGAGGTGTACCAGGCAGCAAAAATGGCTGAAATTCATGACACAGTTGTCAACAGGTTCCCATTGAAATATGAAACGCAAGTTGGGGAGAGAGGACTAAAATTGTCAGGTAAGCTTTCAACTGCTTACTGTTTCACTTTGTAAGTTTGGCTCACAAAAGTAGAATGTTTTGATGTTTAGTCCTGCCAATGAAAAGAGGGCTGTTACATCATTAGCTGAGCTCAAACTCAAAGAAGGCTTACATTTGTTTTCATTATTAACGGATTTTTTCTTTTGATGCCAAGAAACAATATGTTTAAGGTGTACTCAAAACTAGTTTTATCTTAACCTGGACCCACCCACACAAACAAGCAAAACATATTTGTTTTGTACTCTCTGTCCATCTGTCACACTTATCTTTTAAGATATCTAAGAAATCATTGGGCCAAACTAGACCAAACTGGATATTTAGATATCCTGAGCAGGTTATAAGACCTGATATTAGATTTTGGTTACAGTGACCTTATTTTCAAACTCTCAGGGTGATAATGTGGTGTGGAAACATGTTGTTGCTTTCAAAAACAACTCTATTCTATTTGATGATTGAATGCCATGTTGTAGAAGGCCTTTATGTTTTTTGTATCATATACAGTGGTTCCCGTCATATAAAACCCCTCCCAAAGTTAGGGCAACCCTTGATGAAAGACCAAAAGTACCTATTTACTTTTTTGTACCCTACATATTATAGACACCACTCATTGCAGAAATGGTGACCCTTGAAGAGGCTGGGCCCTTTTTGTATTTCACTTCTAAATACACAATTATGTAATTACAAAATTCTGTACCAGTTAGTGAACTATGAAAACTTGTATTAAATTAAAATGATATTTCTAAAGTAATATCAAATTCCTGAAAATTTAAAGAGTTTCCAAAAATGAGAAGTATTATTTAAAATGAAATTTTTATGTTTCTTGAATTAAACACGTCTTCAACAGCCATGTCAGAGTTTAGAAAAATAGCCTCATAGGTGGGTGATTTCATAATAGAGGTTTATTTCTGCATCAACTTGACGTAAGAAACCTATGACAAATGTGTCTGTTTAGGACAGATGATAGGACATTTAAGGGCAGGTTTGACTGTATTTTGGGCAGATGGGGTGAATCAAATTTGAAATTCAAATATTTCATTTTCTTCATAATCTTTGTATGTACAGGTGGTGAGAAGCAAAGAGTGGCCATAGCTAGAGCCATATTGAAAGATCCACCCATAATTGTGTATGATGAAGCCACATCATCCCTAGACACCATTACAGAACAGGTAGGTCATGTTGGAAACTATGTAAAAAGCAAGGTATATGATGACAGTAGTTAAGATAAGGTACTGTGCTGTGAACAACTTGAACTGCATGCAGAGGTTTCATTAATTAATACATGTTTGCATAACATAATGTTTAGAAAAGTAACACTGGTCTGGAGTGTGATAAAGGGGTTGATAATTAAGTGTTGTCCCTAGTCTGGTGGACATTTAATGGTGACTTTGACAGTAATCTGTTATTGTCCCATAACTAATTAGTTCAATGGCAGTAATACATTACCTGCTACTATTGCATAGCCATATCTTTTCCTGGCATTAGTCCTCAGTCCAAGGACATTATTCCCCACTCAAATTTGCAATTGAAGGTCTAGAATAAAAATACATGATACCAGTCTAATACCTTTGTACACTTGCAATAATTGTTATATCATTCTTGATTTTGTTTTCTTTTCAGTGTTCATTGATAAAAATATGTATTGAGCAATCAATACTTCATTAGATAGATGATCTTTTGGCATTCCTTCTGTCAGTCAAATCATATTTGTGCTGTATTGATTATTTTCTCCCCAGTCCTTGCTTCATTTTTGTGTATCTTTGTTCAGCTTAGTTAACTTGAGGGTTTTGAGTATGTTACTAGCAGAATGGTGCCTCTTGTGTTTAATCATTCTAATAATAATTATATCGGGGTAGGTAATTCTTACCTTTTTTCTGTTCCAGTTCATTTTTGTTATGTATTTATTACTTTCAGCCTTCTATAATGCCCTAGAGTGTTGGCAAATGTGGGAATGAAAAGGCTGTGTGGGACACTCACACCACCTGTCTTGTATGCATGCAGGTCATGTGGAAAGTACAGTTATCATCCTGCACTAGTAAACCTCAAGTCAAAGTCCCCAAAGAGAGACTCCAAAAAGATGGTCATCAGGCATTAAATTGGTTTTTAAAAAAAACAAACTTTGTTTCCATTAGGTCCCTGTGGGGAATGGACTTGAGAGTTTTGAGGACAAGTGAGGGGATAGAGTCAATCCCCACCCTTTTTGATGTTACCATTTAACCATATGTAGCTTGGGGAATCTTTGCCATGGCCCCATGCATCAGTGGTTCAGACACACCTTGGATCTTCCCCACTTCCTCTGGCCTTATTTTCAAGTGAAGGGGAGGGGAACTACCACTTCCCAGCACTGAGAGGGAAACACCAATCCCTTTCTCCAGGAAGAAGAGATCAGTGGACTAGTTCTGGCTTTCACTTTGAGCAGAAAAAAGCCCTGGTTAGGACATCACCTTCTCCCAGGAAGACGATGAGATGAAATAGTCCTGCCTTGGCCCAAGAGCAAAGCCAGCATAATGAACTGTTGAATTTTGTGAATGCAGACAAGTTCTTGGAAGAACCCATACATCATGTAGGTCCTTCGCAGATGTTGGGTTTTGCATTCTTCATCCCACCCAATGGGTCAAGCGATATAGGACAAAGAGGTGTTGACTTTTGATAATGCAGTAAATGAGGTTTACTGTTAATTCCACCAGATTTGTGTTCCAAACCTTTTGGATCATCAGAGACTAGGATCATCTCAAGTTAAGACAGGCTGTCCATGGCATAGCCCAAGCAAGATATGCTATTGCCCCCTCGCTCAGTGATGGTGAGGGAGCTGGCTCAGAAATTTTTTAAGGCCATGTTGGGGTCAGACAGCAGAAGGGGTGATCTATCCTCCTTTCTGTGTTTTGGTTCTATGTTTTGGCCCATGGTCTCATTAAATAGCTACAAGGTCCATTTGCCCACTTGGACCCATAAAGCCACCCCCACATGCGATTTGGGTACCTTACAGCTGGGGATTTAAATAGGGATATAGGCCTGTCTCCCTGTTATTGTGCACATAGGTTTAGCACTGAAGTCATGGACACTAGTTACCATAGCCTCTTATGCTATCTTTTTTTAGACTGCCTCTTTCAGTCTGTTGAAGAAGGAATCTTTGTCTCCAGCTGCTTTGTGCAGAACCATGTAAGATGCCATGGCAAAGACATCATGACACACTCTCAATGTCTGTTGGGCTTTCTCTCAATATCCTTCACCTCCATGGGGATGCAGCTATAGAGACATTAAAGGTTTTTGCTGCAAAAGTCTTTCGTGGACCATGCCTCTGGATATGGAGACAATTTAGAGGGCTAATAATTAAATTGACCTCTCAGGATTTGAGGGATCAGCAAAACTGTTCCCTGGCTGCAGTACCAGGCCCAGTTAAATGGGCGAAGAAATGCCCCCATCCCAAAAGGTTGATGGCTGCCCTGCCAAAGCATTTTAAACAAAAAGCAATCAAAATCAATCCCAGTTTTAAATCACTTTCTGCCCTTTATTCTGACGATGAGGTTGCTCCACTGACCACCTTGTCTTGAGAATGAAGGGAAAGAATGGGAGGGTAGAACTCTCTGGATCCTTCCCATTCTCTAAGGTGGGAAGCAATCATTATCCATAGAAAGTCCCACTGTCCTCTGCAAAGTCCCCAGTTGCCAGATTAAGCCTTTTTGTAGTGGTTTGGTTGGTTCATTTAGTGTGTGGGTCCTTTACACCGTAAGGGGTGGTTACAGTCTCTGCCTCTTTCAAGGACCCACATTGTGTTCCAGCAGTCCTAACGTAACTCTAAAGACTGGTGCAGTAGAGACAGTTACGAACATAAAAAGTTCTGGATTTTATTCCCAGATTTTCTTAGTTTCAAACAGAGAAACGTTTTTACTCAACATCTGTATTTCCCCTGTTAACAAATTCTTTCAGGAAGAGCAGTTCAAAAAGGAGACAACTGCCCCAGTTAGGAATGCCATCTGACTGAATGACTAAGCAGTCTCCATTGATCTCCAGGATGGTTATTTTCATATTCCTATCTTCTCCATTTTGTCAGTGACAGAGCTTTCAGTTTTAAGCCTTTCTTTTTAGCACAGCTTCCGCTGCCATAGAATTCACCAGGGTGGTGGGGGTGATAGCGGCCTATTTAAGGTCCTTTAGGGGTTCCTATCCTCCATTACTTCTGCAACTATGTTGATGTACAATGTCCTTAGATATGCCCTTCTGAGGGATCTGTCTCATGTTGGGAAACAGTGACCTGATTATACCTAATCCCCAATCAGGAGAAGACATATCTTTTCCATTCTCAGAATTTCTTTTATGTGGGGACAAATTTTCACACCCATCCAGAAACACTACATCCTCCTGACAAAATCCCACAAATACATGCTCTCTTAACAAGACTGGGCAAAAATGCATCTTGTCCGCTCATCCCTTCTTCTCTCTCCTGAACGAGGCAGCTGGACTGAGTTTCCCTGGAAAGACTTCATATACAGTCCATCTAATTCCTGCTTCTCTTTCTAGTAAACTGAAGACCTTAAAGTGTCTCCCTATAAGCCTGGCACTCAGATTCACACTCCAAACACCATTTCTTCCTTTACATCCATGCCTCAAATTCAGGCTGGGAGGAAGGTCACCTAGACCCCAAAGGAGTAGTCCTACAAGTGCCTCTGATCACAGGAAGCTTCCTTCCCATCAACAATCTAGAAATGCAGGCAGTTCTTTTGCAATGCAGGGGTGTGTCAGTCACATAAGACATCGCAGCATCATGGTCGCTGCAGACAATATATTGGTAATAGCATGCCGCTGACACCATGATTTACAATGCCTAATGAAGAATTTTCAGTAATTGGTGCAGGACAAAATGATTGATCCTGTCTACCTCCTTTTTAAGTGCAGTTGCATATTGTTTTCTTTTTCTCTTCAAAGAAAAAGATTGCTAAGTATCCACCAGCAGCCCTCTTTAACAATTAAGTTTTCCATTGGCTCCATCATAGGGTTGGACCTACAGCTTTCAGAACTGATTATGTACATTGAGTTCCAGGGACCATTCTCTTGCTCATTAATGTCAACGTGTAACTTCTTGTGTATGTTTTGATTGCTATCTAAACTGGAGTGAAGCTTCCTTTAAAACCGTTGCAATTAAAACTTTCTCCCTCCTGTCCCTTGCTCCAACAAAGAGAAGGATTGAAATTAATGCTTTGTCAGTGGAAAAGGATTGTTTACTTTTCAATGGTAACTTTTATTCAGTCTCACTTCTTTCCCAATCATGGTTTCTGGCAAAGAATCAGCTGTGTTTGGTAGCTCCTGTTCTTGTTGAAATTCCCAGTCTCAGTTATAGCTGTGCTAGGATGATCATGGAGTCCATTGCCCAGATCGAACTTTACAGCTGTATCTAAATCAGGAGATAATAGAAAGGGTTGTAACCAGCTTTTTCTCCATTTGAAAGGTCCTTCAGATATTTTGGGATTGTTTCAAGGTCTCTGAGATATCCCTCTTTCATGAAAATCACCCTTTGAGGTCAGGGCTATTGCTGCATCTTGGGCCTTTTTGAATCACTCCTTATTGGAAGATATCAAAAAGTTGCCTTCTGGTGTTTTCACTCCACATTCTTTTCATTTTACCTTCTTTCAGTGGTGCACCAGAGTGTATTTATTACTCAAGTCCAGTTATATCAGCACTTCAAGTTGTCAAGCAGTAGAACATCTTACTCATAACAGTTGTAAATCCACTTGATGGCTTATCATAGGCCGTCAGTCTCACATGATGCTGGCAAATTCAGCAATGTAATAATAGCGGCTAATGTATTACTACTATTAAAATGTAATTGGGTTGGTTGTGTTTAAAACCGATTTTAATTTCTTACACTGCTATTAAGGAACAATTCCCTCCTTCTCTCCCCACTCTGATGTCCTTCAGTCTCAGTTAAGGTCAAAGAAGGATGATATTTCAGTTGTCAGAATCAGACTAATGGGTTCAGACTTGGATCATTGTATTTTAATTACTCTAGACCTCAGGTTAATAACTGGAGAAGGGAATAATGTCTTTGGACTTGGACTAGTGCCAGGAAAAGGTGTAGTATTGCTATAATAGCAAGCAAGGATTATATAATTAAAATTAGTTGCAACTCCAAAAACATTTTTTAATATCACTATTCTGTTATAGTAATAATTTTTTATGGGTGGAGAAATATAAAAATATTATTGGTAGATAAGGAGGTTTGCAAAAGAGAGAGGGATGGCAACCAGGGTAGCACTAAGTATGCATATATTTTAACACATGTATAGCAAGCAAGGTTTTTTTTTAATTTATAGGAACAATGAGTATTGTTATTGCTGTATAACTTATTTTCCACAAAATAATGTACACCTGGGTTCAAAATTAACAGTAGTATGTTAGCCAGATGAGTATTTTTCCTCGCAGATGAATATATTTTTTATAATTTCAATTGTCCAATGACTAGTAAATCTCAAAATGTGTCTAACATTCTGTTGTGGGAATGGCACGAGAAGATTCAGCAGGACTAGTAAATTTCTCACTCGGCTGGCTGCAAAGACGGTTATGTTCAATCTCGGTCAGTACAAACTTTCGTTTTTAGAAGCATACAAGTTTTGGTAAAGCCAATGAGTTGGTGAAATATATAATTTTTTTAAGTAGTCAATGTTACAGAGCAAATTATTGATGATGGAAGATAGCTACAAAATTTTTATTTGATGACATGTGTTATGATTTAAAAGTAACTGTACTGTTAATTACCCGACATCTCAAGCACACAAATATTTTGGTTCATTTTTCTAAGCTTAAATAAAAAATTGTTATGCATTCTATTTGCAGAATATTTTGTGGGCTTTACGAAGAGTAACCCAAGGGAAGACAACAATTGTGATAGCTCACAGACTGTCAACAGTTGTGGATGCAGATGAAATCTTGGTACTAGATAAGGGACAAGTTGTAGAGAGAGGAACTCATTTTAGTCTTTTTTCCAATCCAAACAGTGTCTACCATGAACTTTGGTTGAAACAGAGTCAAATCCATGTAGCAGTAGAAGAAAAAGAGATACACATGGAAAGCAAATCGTGAAAATAATAGGATTATTGGATAATTGTAATCATATGCATTGAAATTCATGTGCTTATATATGTGATAGCCTTACTATAACATGACGGTTGGGGTCCACGGATTGCCATCATGCCATTTGCAGTATAGTGCAATATCCAATCAAGTCAGTCAGTTGAATAAAATTATTGCATGTATAGTCTCTCATGTTTGCAACATGGTGGAGGGGGTGGTGGAGTTGGGTGCAAAATTATGGACATCATTGATGCAGTTTCCAACTTGATGCATATTAAATGAGAGAAATACTTTAAAAAGTTATTACATATTTACTATTTATTTTTTTGGCAGAGAACTATTTATTCATATATACATATATGAGTTAGAAGATTGGCAGAGAACCATTATTTTTACATACATAGATTAAGAAAATTGGCAGAGAACCATTTAGTTAATATATACATGTGAGAAAGTTGGCAGAGAACCATTTATTCGTACATACATATATGCGACTAAGAAAATTAGCAATTTAAGTGTACTCACCAGCTGATTTCATGGTATCCATAATAGTAATTTGATTCAAAATATGCACAAAGAAGCATAATTTCTAGCATTTTTCTGCTAATTTCTATTTGAATCCAAATACATAGTTTCTTGCTAATAGATTCACACTAACTTAGGAAAAACTGCATTTCCAAACATTCATATTTGCTGGACATGTCCAAAGGGTCTAAAAATAAAATGCATATCCAGACAGTGCCATTTCTGAAAAGAAACTTGTATTTAGACTTGAAAAATATTTTAATTGATAATTCATACCAGATGTCAAGGGTATTAACCCCATGATGTACTTGAGATGAACACATAAATAGATAAATAGGTGTGTTTAACTGCATGGGCCTAGTTTTTGAGTAACCATTCAGTTTTATGGGTAAACTGATCTCCATGAAAAAGTAGAGTCAGTCTCTAATAGACAGAGGAAAAAATAAATAGAAAATAAACCCCCTACTAATTCAGAGTTATTTGCAACGATGACTTAGTATGTAACTTCAGAGCAAAACTGTACGTGACAGTTTGGGCAATAAACAGATGTGCATGATGGTTGATTGAGCAGACATGGGTGGTTTGTTTTTCCTTAAATGGGTGGGGTGGGTAAATTTTAATTGATTTATAAAATTGGTTGAGAAACTTTTTTAATCCTCCACATTATTTGGGGCTTTGTTGAGATGATTGAGCAAACATTTGTTGGTTGTCATTTTGGAATGATTGTACACAGGATATATTGAAGACAAACACAAAGAAGATTTAATGGCTTTACTGTTCATCATTCAATAACACTTGGATTAAAAATAATCAGCTTTTTAAAGGGCTAACAACTTTTTCAAAAATAAGCAAGAAGAATTTTTTTTCTTTAGGAATCTTACATGTTGCCAAATTATTAAATTCAACTCGCTTATTTTACCACTGAAGCTTCATTGTACTTTAAGAAATAGTTGAAATTATTAGAGTTTCACAAAGCACACTACACCATGCTAAATCAGTATTCATGAAATAACAAAGCATTTTATATATCACTTCCACTGTCAACACTAAGACAAGTGGTAGTTCTTTATTCAAGATATAGATCCATATATTTCCAGAAAGTTATTTTAAAAAAATGCTTTTTAATATTTATCTGTTGAATAAATATTTTCAGTGACATGCATTAGTCTATTTATTGCATATTCTAGCTGTAAAGGGTCTTACATGTAACAGCGAGTAAGGATACAGAATTCAGGGTTTCATTCTTTTAATCAGAATATGAAATAAGGAATTTCATCAACAAGAAATTGAAGTGGGAAGTTTAAAGAGGCATTATTTTTATGTCAAGATGATAATATTCTAATTATTTGATCTTTCAGTGAAGATCTTGTACAATAAAAAATAAAAATGTTATATCTAGGAGGATGTGGATGTTTTGGAGTTTTTTGAGACCTTTAGCTTTTTAACTTTATACACCCACGACACATCTTGTGAGTGTCCTCTGCAACCTTTGGCTATTTAACTTAATACATCCACGGCACATCTTGTGAGTGTCCTCTGAGACCTTTAGCTTTTTAACTTTATGCATTTAGTCATCATTGTTTACCTGTGACAACAATGAAAAGTAAGAAATGCAATGAACACAAAACTTCCAAACTTTAAACTAATACAGATTAGAGCAGTGAAAGCTGTAAATTACAAAAATGCCAAGAAATTTAACTCTGACCTCTGTATATAAATGTTATTACTGAGTTAGAAAACAAACTTTAAACTAATACAGATTAGAGCAGTGAAAGCTGTAAATTACAAAAATGCCAAGAAATTTAACTCTGACCTCTGTATATAAATGTTATTACTGAGTTAGAAAACCAAAAACAGAAATGCCAAGGTCAGTGAAGCAAACTAATGACAAATAAGTAAAGTTACCCATGCTTGAAGCAAAGAATTCTGTAAAACAATATCAACTTTAAAGGAATGGCTGATGGTTGATACAGATTCAGGAGGTGTACAGATACAAAGTCGTCCCCAACGAGCGAAAGCTTAAACTGAAGAACATGCAGTATATGGATAATCACCAAGTGGTGACTAAGGAAGGTAATTATAATAGTATTTTAAAAGAGACACATCCCATAGATAATGTTTGGATAGACTGTATTGTATATAGATGGGTCAATATTCCTGTAGAAACATGTTAAAATTCCCTATTTACCCAAAATTTTGAATTTGACATAGTATCAAATATCACTAGCATTACTAAATTGGAACAAATAATATAGAAACTTTTAAATGACTTCTCAAAACAAACAGAAAACTGGCACAACTTCCTTTCAGGTTTGGACAAATGATGTTAATCCACCATCAAATATGGCTACAGGTACTAAAAATGGAAAAACCTGTAAACTTCTCAAAAACTGCTGAAGAGAATATGACAGAAAGCATCCTAGCTCAAAGGGTTGTCAGGCTTGTTTAAAGGATGCTGATATGCCTTCAAATATGAATGTAGTTAATGACAAGAGGCCCAAGTGGGCCCAAAATATTGTATACATTGCCAGTTTATGAATACACCTATTGAAACTATAGTGGAACGAAAAGGTTTAAGCATTTAGTAATTATGACCATATATATAAGATCATTTCTCTGCATAAAAGTTATTTACACAACCAGCATCTTCAATTTCTCCCAGACCTAGGGGACTTTACCCTAATTCATAACTTGGAAATTGTTCATTGTCACCTCCACAAAGCAGAGGTAAGCTACTGTCCTACTGTTAGTATTGGCATCTGCACAGATAAAAGCATGTATAGATGTACACTCTCACTGAATGTCAACCATTCTTTCATCTTGGGTCCTAGGCAACAGATCTGAGTGGGTTTCATAGAACCAGCCCCCAGGGTAGGAGGATGGGGTTGGGGGAGTAAATTTGTGAATGTAAATTTATTTTAGTTGAACATTCTTAGTTAAGTTTTTGCATTGCTCAGGTTTTATGTGCACTGCATAAATACTGTTATACCTGGAATCATGGTGAGAGGATGCATCTTGAGGAGTACTACACCCTCATTACAAAAGTAGGTCACTGAAAAATGTCACACTTCACTGACTTTGGTTAAACTTCATGGTTTAAGTACATTTTTCAAGCTCTATTCAAGACAGAATCATCAAACTAGATCCAAAACCTTGCAACAAAAAAGTCATAATTTCAAGTTTTTGCATTAACTTATGACCACTTTGGTGTTTATCTACTGCATAGTAGTGCTGTACCTAGAATCATGAAATATACTTGCAGTTATCCCTAGAATCATAAAACTTAGTATATGAATGTACCTCGAGTACCACATTGTCATCACAAAAGTAGGTTACTTATTCTTATATTTCATTCTTTAAGGACTTTAGTTATATTGTTGTTTTAAATTTATATTTCGAACTGTGTTCATGCTAGAATCATTAAACTTGGTGATTTGTGTGCATTTCTATTAATAACATGCATTTACCACAAAAGAATGTTACTGGGTCAAGTACTTTTCACATTTTACTGGCTTGTGTGAAGTTTTGCTGTTTAGCTCGAAGCTAAATAATAATTAACTATTTTTGTTAGCATCTTGTGTACATACTGTTATTCCAGAAGTAACGAAATTTCATGAGAGGATCTATCCTTTTTGAGTATTACACCCTCATTACAAAAGTAGTCACTGTGACCCATATTTCATGCTTCACTGCCTTGGTTTCTGTCTCAAGCAATGTTTATGCCAGAATCATCAAACTAGGTATGTTTCCTTGTTAGTACCACTCTTTCAAAAAAGGATTATTATGACCCATGTTTAACTTTTTTATGGCATATGTTAAGTTTTTGCATATAGCCCATGACCACAATGTTGTTTTATCTACTGTGTAATACAGTGGTCCCCCTCTTGAACGCACCCCCCCCCCAGCCAGTGGCCACCCGCTCCTTACGCCCAGAATCCATCGGCATCGACGAGTTTGTTTTCAAAAGTACCCCTCACGAAAGGCCACCCCCGCTAACATGACCAGCAGCCAGCATATTAGTGCAAAATATAAAATTTACCCCTCACAAGCGGCCACATTTTATTTTGTAATATTTATGCAGAACCAGTATTTTATTCATAACGTGTGTTAAGTAATCCGATTTCTGTTTCCTGATGTGAACTGCTCCGGTGGCCTAGTGGTTAGAGCGTCCACCTCGGATGTGGAAGGTCGCAGGTTCAAACCCCGGCCGGGTCATACCAAAGACTTTAAAAAATGGTACCAACAGCTGCCCCTCGCTTGGCGCTCAGCATTAAGAGCTTAGTGTTAGGACTGGTTGGGACATCATGCCACATGTCTGTGGCATGATGCCCCAGTGCTAGACATCACTATAAACTGTCACACTGCAGACATCATAGCGATATGACTGAAAAATTTTTAAAGCTACGTTAAAATTCTAAATCACACACACACACGTTTCCCGATGTCAGGTTTTCGTTACTGAAAGAAGTGTTGACTAAAGTACATGTACCACTAAGGTTAATATTATATAATTTACACCTCAAGAGAAGCCACCTTTATTCCATAAAGCCAAGAAAGACTCCAATTTTAATCCATACAAAAAGGTAAGTACATGTAATCTGATTAGCCTTACTGCTGTGTTATCATGAGATGTCTGGTTTAGTCACTGATAATTTTTAAAATTACAATTATTGAACAATAGTAACAGCTGAGAAGTGGCGGTATTGATGTACAAACACAGGTCAGCGGGAAAATGGTTTGATAGCCTTTTTGCTTCCTTTAGTAAGATGTTGAGCTTGTTCACTTTCATAATTAGTGGCTATTACTACTGACAATAATTGTCAAGATTACAAATCCTAACGGCTGCGAGATGCTATTGTTCAGGTCAAATCTGCGTACATATTGAGGCCGTTTTGGCATCTCTCACTTAGTATAAAAAAAATGTAAAAACAATAGGGTACCAGACTGCGACTAATGAATCATGTGACAAGATCGCTGCCTTTAAAAATACATGGCATTTTGTTTAAATGCAGGAAAGTTGTTTTATCAGTCTTGTAGTTGGCAACATTGATGATAACAACTGGACGTAATTCTCAGGATCATAACAGGGTCAGCATAGGCTAAAAATAGATTTTGTGCAGACACACACACACAGAAATTAACCTTGAACAAAACAGGGTACCAGACAGAGACCAAAAAATCACGTGACAACACACTTATTGCTTCCTTTACGAAGAAGGCATTTCGTTCACTCTACAAACGTTTCGTCTGCATAATTAAATCACATACAGTTAGCAACATCCGAATAAATCATTACCAAACATTAACATGTCATCACATAAACGGAGACAATTATTTTAGAAAAAAGTCAGTTATTCTACTCAACATCGGGTGAGGTGGGGAGGGGGGACTTGCTGAACAATTTTAGGTAGAAAAGACTCGAATAAAACAATTTTATGTTGAAAAGACTCGAATAAACAACATCGTAACCAATAAAGAGGTTATTCAGCAGCAGTGGGAAAATGGAGCAAATGGAAAGAGAATTATATACCAAGATTTAAATGACGTTTTTGAATGGTTTTGCAGTGTGCATGACAACAACACCCGCTGGCATATTACACTTACGCCAAGAATAAGAACTATTAATGCATATTCAGTTGAAATAAGTCTATTATTATAACAAGAAGAACCTTTTAATAATTAATGTTACTTTTAAAAGAAGATATTAAATGAAGATATTAAATGCTTCAAAGAATGTAGCTTTCTTACTAGATACATTACATATACTTCTCACAAAAAATTTAGTCCGCCTCTGGAAAGGCCACCCATCTTATAAGGCCACTTTCCCAGTGCAGAAGGGGTGGCTGTATAAGAGGGGTCCACTGTATTGCTAAGCCTGGAACCACAAAACATAGAGGATGCATCTTGATGAGTACTACACCCTCATCTTAAAAGTAGGTCACTGTGACTCGTATTTCATTCATCACTAATACAGTGGAGACTGCAAATTTGGAGTGTGAAAGAAGCTCAAGAATAAAAAAGAAAGTAAAAAGAAAATTATCTGCAAGAATGATAAATGCGGAGGTACAATATATCCATACGGAATTGTTCTTCAAAACAAAACATGTCACCATTCCAGTTCTTTTAATATAAAATAGATTTTGTCATCAGTATATGTAGTATTAACATGCATTATTAAAAATACAGTTCTCACACATAAGGAAATAAATACAAACATGCACACGAAATAATATCATACTGAACACCTCAATTAGGCAGGACTATATTGATGCATTTAGTATTTGGTGTTAAAGTGTACCATAATTTAAATGATCTACACAGCCCCTAATATGCAAGAGAAAAGTCCTACTGATACCACTAACCTGGGTATCTCACATGTAATAAGCATGTAAATGCATATTCAAACAGACGGGTTAGAAAAGGTCAGAGCACAAAGTTTCTGTTAATGTTGGTCTTTATGTTTATCTTTTTTCCTAGATCATATATATACTTGGCATAAAAAAGGACAAATCATTTATGCAACCAGCTTTGTCCCCAGAATCTCTCCCAACCCCTGGGGACTAGATTGCAATTCATACCTTACATATTGTTCACAGCTCCACCCTTAAATTACATACTTACTTGGCTTTATAAGAGGAATTAATCTTTTTGCATTCAGCTTGAATTTTTTTGTCTGTCTTTATCCTTCTGCAGCCCTGCCCCAAGAGTTGTCACTTGGAAACCATCAAGATCCTGACCCAATGGAGCTATGATGGCTCAGTGGTTAAGGCACTGGACTCGTCATCTGAAGGTAGCAGGTTCAATACCCACAATCTGATCAGCCAAGATTCTCATATGCATGGGTCTTGCTTATAATCAAGTTTATCTGAGATCTTGGTGATACAAGCTTACATACCAGCATACAAAATCTGATCAGAAGTATGGCATCTAGAGTGTTTACAAGCTCAGCCAATCAGACACAAGAGCACCACATTAATATGCATAGATGCTGCTCACAAATGAATTATATCAAGACTTCAATGATCCAAGTTTACTTGACAATATGTACACAACCTGATCAGAAATATGTCCTTATGTATTGACAAGTTCAACCAATCAGATGAAAGATCACCTCATTATTAAGTATAGCTGATGTTCATAGTCAAACTCATCCAAAATTTTGATGATACAAATTTACATGACAAATCTGATCATAGATTTGAATTATAAAGTGTTCACAAGCTCTGCCAATCCAATGCAAGACCACCACGTTAATGTGCATAGATATCACTCGTAATCAAGTTTATCTGAGATCACTGTGATGCCAAATCTGAAAAGAAATATGGCCCTAGAATGTTCCCAAATTCAGTCAAACAGATGCAAGATCACCTCATTAATATGTATTGATGCCATATATAACTGAATTCATCAGATCTTGTTGATGTAAGTTTACCTACTAAACCTGATAAAACTCTTACTGGAAATATGCTTCTTCAGTGTTAACACATCCAGCCAATCAGATACAAAAGCACTACATTATTATGCATCATCCAAGATTGCTGATACAAGTTTACATGCCAAATATGGTAACAATCTGAATGTAAATATGGCCTCTCAAGAATCAGCTGCAAGATTACCTAATATTCTAACTTACCCATGATACTGATGATATAAAACTATTCCAAATCTGATCAAACTTGGATCAAAAACATGACTTCCAGACAAGTAACCAGGTCAAGTTAATGAAAAGATGGACGACTGACAATAAACACATGGTATAAACTCACTAGGCCTTACGTCACTTTGACCTGTATCACACCAACACTCATCCATCACTCATCTAATCATATGACCCATGTGTACTATGTGAATACTAAACTGGTTCTCTATTCTATTCATTAATGCATCTTGTCAAACAAGGAACATTCAACCCATCTGCCCTAAATAAGACTCCAGAAGTAAGTATGAATTAACCTCATGCTTTTTGAGATAATACACAAAAGCTAGATAGTTTATCCTTTCACTTGATAACTTAATCAAAACATCCATAGATAACAGACTCTATGATTTCTTCTGATATATTAGAATTCTGATTAATGCTATTCACTGTTATCAATTGACATACATCCCATCTAAATCTAACACATCTGCAAAAAAAAGTAACATTATCTCTGACTGGCTGAATGTTAAATTTCTGCCATGAAATATACAGGATATACTGTCAAAAATGTTTACAATATGATGATGCCAATAATTTCCTCTATTTTAGACATAAGTTTCCACAGTATATTAAAAAAGGGACAACTGGATAACTGTTTTCTCTAATGAATTGTACATAACACTTAATTTTCAAATTATAACCATTGATGTATATCATCAGTCTGAAATCTGTGAAATCAAAACAATGAAATCGAAGAATAAAATCAAATCCATCAAAATTCAATGAATGAAATGAATGAACAGTTCACTTCAAATTATTATTTATAGTGCTATTAAAATTGTATAAGTCAAATTTGTCTATCTCAGTTTTGATTTAGCAACAAGTTTTTTGAGGACTTCCTCCATTCTAAGAGCTGCTGATAGGTCCCCTGAGACTCGAAGTCGTCCGCTCATGTAGGCATGAATGGGCTTCAGTCGCCCCAAGAACATCTCTTGCATGTCCTCCACGCTTAATTCAAGGGTTGTATCTGGGTTGCCAAGGGGATCTGGTCCCTCTCCTGTACTTCCAGTACCTGTAGATGAGACATTGGTATTGGAGGAATATACTGTAAACAACAATATTCTTCAGCGAGTCACAAAATGTTTTGAATACCATATATTCAGTATACTCAAAACAAAAAATATTCATAAATAACTTATTTATAGCATTTTACCATTTTCACGAACAATAATTTGCAAATGTAGCCTTGGAAAATTGGAAAAACTTTCATGCTGGTGCCAAAAATAACTATGTCCACTGACTGCCATACTTTTATGTGGTTTTTTTAATAAAAATTTTGTATTCTGCAAAACTAACAATAACCAAAACTAGCAATAATCAAAAAATAGCAGAAATTGCCAGCCATGATTTGATTGATGAAGACTAATGAATGCTACACCAATCTTGCCTAATGAAGATGTTAGATTAAAATTGGACTAAAATAATCAACTGTAATCATTCTGGTGCATGATGAAACTAGTACAAGCTGGTTGGATTTGAACACATTAGTCCATTAAATAATACTCACATAAAATAATTTCACATACTGTTCATGTGCAGGAAATTTTTTTTATAAAAACTTGTATATAGAGTTTTGTTCCTTAATTTACATCCTTTTATTTAATTAATAAAAGGATAATGACAAAAGAATTTTCTGTGTGCAAATGTTGACCGAAGCACATAGAAGAGGCTTTCACCCTTGAGTTCAAACTCATCCCTCCCACTATGGCTAACATTTGCACAAGGCAAACTGTGCATTATTTCTACATCAAGAAATTGTCCAAGTTATAATGCTGTATCATAACAATATTTAGACTAATAGAAGTTAAATAAAAATAAACTGCTGTACATGTGTCAGTTTGACACAACATAACATTTAAAGATCAAATATGGAGAAAATTTTCAATATCCTTATTTTGTATGAATTACGTGGACCAAATGTGTGTAAATTAAAAATCCACTTTCCCATGAAAATTTATTCACACTAAATTGCTGATATTGAAATGCTGAGGTTAATGTAGACTGTCCTTTTTTTGCCTCTTTTGACAAAGACACTGTCACTGCAATGTCTACATGATGCATGACATCAATGCAGAATCAGTCAACCATCTATTACTGTTGAAGTGTACTTTTTGGGAAGCATAGTTGAACATTTCTTATGGGCCATGCATGACCAAAACTTGCAACATGAATGGAAAGAAGTCATCTTTTTTTTTTTCTTTTCAGTCTAAAGGTACTAATCTGATGAAACAGAATCTTACACAGAACACAAACTCTTTTCATAATAAAACTGCATACCAAGTTGCATGAAAATATATCAAATGGTTCAGGAGATATTAACCACACAAGAAAGTGACATTAATCCAAGTTAAGTCCCATTTCCATCTGATTTTCTTGAAAAATGACAACATAACAAATTTGGAAATAAAAATATTTTGATATGTCTATATTAACATTTTCACAAGATATCTGAAGTACAAGTCAAAATTCTTTGTCAGGGTTATTGAACTTGAATTTAATATCATGGATAGAAAATCAGTGAACTTGGCTTGGGACACAAATAAGATATAACCACATGCTAAAACTGATTAAATCTATAAGTTAGTCATGGAAATGAAATGAAGTGCATGAAGTCATTCAAGGTATTCTTTGGATATATCTACAAACTAGGTTAAATGATTAAGATCCATTAAGGTGCAATAACATGATTTGGAAGCAATGTTGGAGGTCAGATTGACACCATCTTCATTTAGTACCAAGTAGAAATGCTGTATCTTTAAGTAAAAACCCAAGTATGTATGACCATCCATTCAGAAGGAATAATGATAATATTTTTGTAATGGCCATCAGAGTAGATATCAATGGGACAACATACCATTTAAAATATTTTTCTGATATATCCACAAACTAGGTCCAATGATAAAAATCCAGCAAGTAGCAATAACAAGATTTAGTGGTAATTCTGGAGGTCAGTTTTGCACCATTTATATTCAGTACCTAGTAGACATTTAGGTCTTCAAGTGAAAACCCCATGTAGTTTTGATCATCCATTCAGGACATGAAGTAGAAGTACCAAGATTTTTAAGATGGCTGCCATGGAAGCCATACTGGATGTCAGACCAGTACCCTTTTCATTTAGGACCAAGTAATCATGTATTAAGACTTTTAGCAAACACTTAATGTAGATATGAACATCCATTTAGGGGGAACAGCTTGCACTACAATTATTATGTACTTGTGTGAGGGTGTAAGGTGAATCTGTTTGCATTTGCAACATGCACAATAGAGAGAATGTTGGCATACCTCTGTTACTTTCATGTAATATGGCTGAAATTTCTTTGGATATTGTGCTTGTGGAAATGGTTCAGGATATATAAAGTAAACTGTTACACATGGATGCACAAGCTGGCTCTACTTTATTTTCTAAAAACCAAATATATTATAATCTAAATACCTCTGCCAAAATGCTGACCAAGATATGTTGTTTATAATGCGCCATATTTATGTGGACATGTTTCATAATGCACCATACTGACCTAGACATGTTTAATAATGTACCATATTAATAGAGACACGTTTTATATTGCACCATAGTGATGGACACATCCTTGTCATCTTGACACATTTCTACTTACTTATCTTCCATCATTATTCACTGGATGAGAAACAAAATCAGGGCATACTATTCTGTCAATTTACAACTTTCTGATTGGGGGAAGGGGGACCAAGTGGCAGAGTGGTCAAAAGCGGATCACTGCCATCTCATCTCTCTCTGCGTGGGTTTGAGTCTCATGCTCGGCCAATGTGGGTACGTGAGAAAGCCTGCCAGTAGTTTCTCATGGGTTGGTGGTTCTTTCCGGGGTTTCCCTCATTCTTCCTCCACCATTTATACTGGCCGCCATGTATAGTCTATCTTGTGCTGTAAAAAGGTGTTAAACTCTATAACGACAACAACAACAATCTTTTTGACAGGCATTTTATCTAGTGCAAACTTGCAATAGTCCCTGCCATTTGGGTCTCAGTCCTGAAAGTGTGATGACCTTAACACAGGAAAGGAAGAATAGTCTGATTTATAATGCAGCATGTCTTGAAAATAAAATTAGTTTGGCCCTCTCTGCATACTACCTAGTTCATGACAAGAAACTATTCAGATAACATTACAGACCGGCAAAAGTATAGTGATTCCTCAGAGAAATAAAAATCTCTGCAAGCCAAGCAGAAAGGTAAAAACTAAAAAGCTGGGAGAGTTAGAAGAACTCTGGCTATAATTAGGATATTCAAAACTGTTTCAAGGTACAGTGGTCATCTATTTCAATCTCATGTTCTTGAGCATGGGTAAAAATACGTCGGTTCAAGTTCCAACTTTAAATTTTGCCATCAGCTTGAGAAATCATACCTAGTGATCAGTATGTACTATTAAAAATTATTACAATTTTTTTTTTCTTGTCTCCAGAAAATTGGAGGATCCAGACATTTGGATTACCGATGTAGCTTAAAAAGGCATGATGAAAATAAGCTGCTATAACTCAAACATTTGGATCACAACTTTGCCAAAAATGCAGAAATTTGTATGCACAAGTTATAAAAATACTGAATTTGTCCTTAGAATATTCCTACAATGATAAGGTATTTTAAAAAACAAGTAGAATAATAATGTTTAATAGTAATACTTTAAGTTCTAAAATCTATAAACATTCACTTTTCGAGATTAAGACCTACCATTTTTGAGATCCAGGAAAAATGTACCCCCATTCTGTCCTGACACCTCAAACTGATAGACAGCACCTACACATCTGACCAAGGACTCAGACAATACTGACTTTATGGCAATTAGGAGTTCTCTCGGGTCAGACAAGGGCTGGAGTGCAATGTCCGCACTCCCCACAGCTCCAACCCCTGAGGGCTGGGGATCTTCTGAAATAGTCCTCACACTGGCTGGTTGGGGTACATGAATGCCTGAAAAAAAAGCAAGCATTGCATAAGATGTAAGTTTTAACTAAAAGAGATACTATGTTCAGGCTGGAAAAGAAACATATATATACAAAGGGTATAGCACACATATAGAAATAATTAAAGAATCTATATAGTGACACAAAATAATTCCAGGCTATAACAAATAGAACACAAAATGATGAAGTGAAACAGAATTCACTTTAAGCTGGTTGATTTTGGACACCAGAGAATCAAGCACAATTTAATATCATCACTGGATACTGCAGGGAGTCGGGACAGTTTCCAATGCCTACCTCTCCAGTTCTCCATTCTTTGTAGTTTTCATGGGGTATTCTTTTGGGTGGGACCTGAATTGGTCACATCTTAGACAAATATTAACTTACCTTGGATATAAGCAGCATAGCTATTTGGAACATTCTGTACAGGAGCAGCTGCTGGTGGTGGTGTTGAAAATCACTTAATTCAGACTCTGGGAAGATGGTCTTCATCCCGTTACACATTACATTTGGGTGCAGCCATGCCAGATCCAAAATGCACAATTCTGTCCAAAGGACCGCAAATTGGCTTTAACAGAAATTTCAACAGTTGATTTCTTCCCCACTGGAGTTTATTATGCTCCATTCTTGCAGTCCTGAACATTGTAACTTTCAACTTTTATTTTTTAAGTCAAACAATTATTTTGCTTGCTTGTGCATGGGATCGCCCAAGTACAGACCTCGGGATCAGCTCAGGTCAGAAGAATATTAAAATAAGGGGTACAGTCTTGAATCAACCAGCTCTAAAGTAGGGAATATACTGGAATCACCCCAGTACAGACCTTGGGGTCACCCTGGGTTACTAGATGGGAAACAGCCTAGCTCTTAAGAAGGGATTATACTGGGATAACCCCAGTATAGACATTGGGATTATCCCAGATCATTAGAATGGGAGCAGCACAGCTCTTAATTAGGGATTATACAGGGATCACCCAGGTCTACTGACCTTGGGTGATTCCAGTAAAATCCTTACTTAAGAGCTGGGAGCAGTCCAGCTCTAAAGTAGGGAATATACTGGGATCAACCCAGAAGAGAATGGGAGCAGCCCAGCTCTTAAAAAGAGATTTTACTGGAATCACCCAAGGTCTGTGGAATATTAGAATAAGGGGTAGAGTAAGGCAGGGATCAACCCACCTAATACCAATTTCTGTTTCTCCATGTGAGTTACCCCCCCCCCAACATAATTACTTAATTACATAATAGTCATAATTTTAATCATTCAAATTCAAGAAAGTGCTGACTGAAATCTGTAGCCTCCTTTTTGGAGAGTAGAGAGCCCAACCCAGTTACTTTAAATAGCAGGTCATCACATATCTTAAATAGTAACCACATGATATGATGTAGTGCTCATTCACCTCAATGCCTGCCATTTCTAATGAGGTTTTTCCTGAAGGTGGCACTACAAAAAGCAGCTCAAAATGACTGAGGTTTACTTTTAGGCTTCAAAACACACTTCCATGTGGATGAATGCACATGCATCCAAAACATACTTGTGTGTGAACTGGATGGAGGTGTCCAGTAGAGCTTCCATGAGAACTGGGGTAGAGGCATTCAAAAGCACTGACATAAGGTAAAGGGTTAAGACATTTGTGTCAGTAATTATATGTTCCAGTTGTGTGCTTCTGTGTATATCTATATTGTGTGTTTAACATTTGCCTATGATTGAAGATTGTAGGAGTCATATACAACAACATATTATGTACCCATCTTTTATCCATGACTGCAGATTATACTTTAAGATAAGGATCATTTGTAAACAATATATTTACTTGACTCTGAGTTCTGGGCCTGATTTTCCCCTTGGAAATTCTATAGTCTACCTGATTTTTGTCAGGCTATTTGCTAAAATTTAAGTAAATAGACCTGACCTTGTTTATGAATTTGGTGGAAATTTCCATTGGAAATGATCTGGGTCTGAGGCATTTTGTCATAAGTCAGGTGAAGAAGAAGTAAACAATTATTCATTCCTATTTGAATACCAGTCTTTGTGAAATCACTTTAGTTGTGGATTATATCATGGTGATACATCACGACTTTTGGCACATCAGCTCATTCAAAGCTATTAATATATCAGCACATTCATGATTGAAATTCATTCAGAAAAGAACTGGAATTTTTAGGATTATTTGGGATTTAATTGACACTACTGTAAATTCCTTCTAAATTTTCATTGTATAGCTTAGAGAATTAAATTTGTTTGTTGAATTTTACTAAACTTGTTGGTTTTGCTTCTTTCTGTTACTTAGTTTATGATCATAGAGTCATAACAGTGCTCATTAAAGTTCCAAGAACAAGGAACCTAGTCCTAATGGTTCAACGAAGAGCTGCAGTTGTAAAGAAACTTAATATCAGCTGTAAATTATCATTATTGATCAAACAAGTTACTGAATAGGTAATAGTTTTCTTTTAGTTAATACCTGTTCTAATGTCATTATTTAGTGTTGACTTTTGCATTAACTTATCAAACATAAAAACAATGGTTGTCAATGGCTTTGGGGGAGGGGAGCAGGGGAAGCAAGTTTTTCAGCAAGGTTGGAACTGTGGTACCACATCTCTATTCATAGCTAAAGTGCTTAAATACCTGTAACCCTAACCTCAGTAGAGCAGAATTCTGATCAAGAGGTATTGGATAAAATCCCTTGAGTAAGGCACTTAGCCTTAAATGTTGCTGTGGATATTGAAGTATAGTGTGCGAAATTGCTGCAAGTCTGCCAGTTCGATGCCAGTTAATTTCAAGGCAGACTGGTGTACACGAAAAAATAGTCGATCCATCTGACCAGTTAGACATTTTGATATATAAACAAAATTTAATTGACAAATTGTATACTGTATCATATTAAAAGAAATAATAGAAACCAAGTGAAAAATAAATAACGGCTAATTGTTACTGATGATCAAATCTAGAGCATAGAAATCCAATCTGCTGGGTGAGATGACAAGGGAAATAACTTGCAGATAATCTGTGTAAAATAGATGCTAGTAACTCCAGTTACAAACTCTACTTCATCTATATGATGTGTGATGACACATACAACTTCTAATTCCCAAAGTCAACATGGGAAAGTATTTGGATGATTCAAAGCCACCAGAGGTTTAAACACAACAAACAGCCAAGGATAAAAGAGCTATTCAAAGGGAAAATGAAACTATCGAATGAAAACAATGCTCTAAAAATAGTTGGATTACTGAATTCCCCTGGATTATCAATAATCCCCTCCAAAGTAAAATCTAATGCAAACCATGTAGATCAATATATTTTAAAAAATCATCTCAAAAACCATAATCAGCATTATACTGTTGAAACTCATTTTTCTACAGACCTTATTTCATAGGCAGCTGTACATTGGATACCACAGCCTCATTTCTGAAGCCTGGTCCTAGTTCTAATGCTGTCATTGGTAACAAGTCAATGAATGAGGATTCTGATTTTCATTCTGACTTTGATTCAGACTGGTCATCAACTGAAGCATTGGATTCTGATGCCCTGCCTATAGATAAGGTATGTAAAGATCTGGATCATCTAGACATTTGACAGTATTGTCCTAATCAATAAACAGTGGCTATAATATGATGCCCTGCCTCTAGGTAAGGTATGGATAAATCTGGATTATCTAGACACTTGACAGCAGTGTCATAAACAATAAACGGTGGCCATATTATGGAGAATTTAATATAATATAAAAATTTACATATGATCAGATCATATATATATATATATATCTCTCTCTCTCTCTCTCTCTCTCTCTCTCTCTCTCTCTCTCTCTCTCTCTATATATATATATATACATATATATATATTTCTGTTTTTCTTTATTTTTCCAGTTTTGATTCCACTGATGAACTTAATTAGGGCTGATATTCATGTCTATTAGTTTTTACAATCAAGTCAGTCACTTCATTTCGTCTTCTTGTATGATGAAACATAGGACCAGTTGGTTATGGACAGGACCAGTAGCATTTGTAGGTTTGGGCTTGCAGGATTTTTGGGCCACTTTTACACACTGTTAATGTATCAAGGATGCTCCAGAATAAGAAGGCTGGCAAGTGCATAAAATTATTTAAATATAAGTGGTGATAAAAACCCAAACTTATAGGGGTTGTTTTTTTTGGCTTTGTAAAAATGAAACTGATGGGTGGTGAAGCCTCTAAACCTGAAGACTGCTGATCTCCCCTTATCCTTATAAAATCCTCTGTGATACTTTAAATTTGGGATTATCAATGAAACAATAAAATAAAAGTGTTATATACAAACAAAACCTGCATCCTAACTACTACCTGAGGGTGACGTGAAAGCCTGGAACACCTGCTGTAACACCTGGGTTATCCCAGACCCACCACCAAACATACTATTAGGGTTTGGGCGTTGTAAGATCTTCAGCTCTGACCTGTAAAAGTAAAATATACCTTTTCTCATTCAAGAACAAATACAGCAGTGCTGCATTACATATTTTGATAATATGGTATTCAAATTTATCGGTGTGAGAAAAATTTACACTGCCAGAGTGGCAATAAAAGTGATACCACTACTGTTGCAATATCACCCTTGGAACAACTTTCTTTTTCACATTTAGGAAATATATCTGCCCTTTGATAAGATGAACTTTCCATATTTAATTCATTAATTTATCATTCTCTCTCTCTCTCTCTCTCTCTCTCTCTCTCTCTCCAGTATGAACAGATCATAATAAAAATGCTTCTACACTGTACTTTGTGAGTGTGCTGAGAAGCAATGAGGATGTGTTTTAAAAAAAATTCCTAATAGCAAACTCAAAACATTATGTATATGTTGATTTCAAGTACATGTAATGGCTTATTTACAATAATTTCTCACATGAGTCATCTAATAATGCACATTGTCACTGACTGAACTTACCATTTCTATTCAATATAAAGTATCATTTGTTGCCAAAATACCTCATAACCTCTATAACAAATGATGAAAGTTTAAATGTGAAACTCTCAGTTGAATATAATACTAAACTACCAATTTTACCTCTCATAACACTGAAACTTATGTTTGTAAATATCGGGGAAATGGAGTGGTGTCATTATGCTGGTTTTGCCTTTTCTTATCATTTTTGGCCGCTGATACACGTCACAGCCTCTATCCCTCATGACTTGGCAAGCAAGCTGTATGCTATGTGCAACCTACAGACGATTATCATTAATAATCCATGAAAGTGATCCCTCATGAAAGACATATAGAATCTATGTTGGGGTTTGGACCGAGACAAGGAAATCCCAGTCAAGCGGTTACATTATTTGTCTCCCCACGAGGCTTGACGAGTGGGGAGACATATAATGTAACCCCGCGACTGGGATTTCCTTGTCTTGGTCCAAATCCCAACGTAGATTCTTTTTCTCACCCAATATTATCCTTTAATGTAAGAAAGAATACCGTTACTTGTTCAGTATAGTTCACGCGCCAATGTTTACATACGGTGCATTAATACAAATATGTTAATGAGGACTGTGGCGTGACGTGTCATCCGAAGTACACAGTTTTTATGCGTGAGTCAAAACAAAATAACAACATTAAACGTTGCATAGTTTTTAGGTATCATCACATTTAATATATGGATGTTATATGAAATTAACAATAAATACTTAATATTTATTACAAGAAAATGTTTCATTTTCATTAGTTCCAATTTAGAAAATTAAATTGTACATACTGAAACTGTACTCGGCCCACAGCTCTGTTGTAGTGTAAATACATGTAGCATGAGTGTCCGTGCTTGGGTTATTCGCAGGTAATTAGAGAGCAGTGTCACTATCACTATCTTTAGAGGAGGTGAAACTGTTTGTGACATACTTGTGTTGTAATTAATATTGATTGTAAAAGTACCTCCGTGTATAAAAGACCCTCCAAATACGGACCCCAGCTGATAACCATGTGCTAAACTTTCAAGTTCACTGATTCGTTGAAAATTTATTTTTCTCTCTTGGAAATATGGCAAGTGTTACAGTGAAATTTGCTTACGGATTAATGTGTTGACAGATAAATGATTCCTTCTGGCTGGTAAGTGCATTATTTGTCATTAAATATTTTAGGTATATTTTTGATTCAGCTGGGGCGCAATGGAGATGCTTAGCAAAAATAGAATAAAGCATGTTTGACATAACACATTTCTGGCTGTTACTAGGTTTTCTGTAGTTGTTAACAGCGTTGGAAGAATATGAAGTGTATAGGTCTATAGGCTATGTGCATAGATCAGTGTTTTCTGTCACAGTGCATTTCGCACAGCATTGAGAATTTTATCCTGTCTGTAGCACAGTCAATTTTCAGGTCAGCGTCATTAAATGTAGCTAACAGTATATAATTTGTTTCACACGAAGTATTTAAAACTAGTTAGGTAGCTTTAGCTACATTTAATGATGCTGACCTGAAAATGTACTGAGTCAGGCTTGCAGATAGGATAAAACTGACTATGCTGTGTGGAACGAACTATCGTAATACCAAAAAGCTCAACATCGTGTGCGTGTATGTGTCTGTCTCTCTTGAAATGTTTTGTATGGTGTTTTCTCAAAAATGGAGAGTCCTTAAGTTACTATGTTGTTTTGTTATATATTTGTTTGTTGTTGTTGTTGTTGTTGTTGTCGTTTGATTTTAGAACAACTACGTCAGGCATAGCAGAAGACAACAAAGGTTTATTTTTTAAAAGTAGTCCTTAGCGTGTGGACACCTAGACCGAGACAACCGGACTGAGATAACCAGACTGAGATAAGAAAAGTAAGGTTAGCAAAACAGCTAGATTTCTCTGTCGCATGGGTGAGAAAAAACCTGAGCAGATTAACCCTACTAAGTACAACCCATGGAATGATTAGCATGCTTTTGAGACTGTATACGGTATCTGCACACATTGTTCACTAGGCAGCAATTACTGTATGATTGATACTTCCCAAAGCTTAAGCAGCTTTGAAAATTACTATATATACTCAATTATGCGTCAAATCCAACTGTAAACTGCAAAGACCTATATATGCTGTTGCATACTATGCCCACAGATCTAGGTCCATGAAGACTGTTAAGAGTAAGCAGTAGAACAAGCAACACAGACCCTGATCTGCTGGAACAAAATGTGCCAGCAGATGAGGGTTTATGTTGTTTGCAGTTGGACTCAACTTATAAGTGAGTATACATGGTACATGTATTTTTACTAGCTACTCCTAGCATGCAACACAAGATGTTCAAATATAGAATATAATATGGACTTTATACAATGTAATTTGTTTCTTCTCAATCTGGTAATAATTTTGGATACTGCAATATCTGCACATTTTTGAACACTTTATATTAACTGACCTATCGCCACTTGTCAATCACACTGGATCATTTAACCAATCAGCGAGCGTAAATTAGACACACCTCTAGGCATTGCTTAAGTCCGCCATTTTCCTCCAACAAGCTGCTTGTAGCAACAATGCACTGATTATGTAAGTATTTACAAATTTTGCAATGATTTGTTGATTTCTCGATCGATAACAGTGAAAAGAAGTCTTGTAATTCTGACAGTCAATATCCAGATTGTCTAAATGGAGAAATTAGATGTATTCCTTTCCCGAAACATAGGCAAAACTTTGATGGATGACTTGTCACGTGTACGATCAGCTGAATAAAGACACAACTGATGGCAATTACAATGTGTTTGTTTGCATAAAAGTATGTCCCATTGATAGCTTGAGAAAAAAGAATTTGAAATTGAAAAATATATATGTAAAAATTAACGTTTCAAGAATATAGGTGGAGAACCCACTAATTTTCGGGCTTTGATATATATTATTTATTCTTGCATAGGAGGCACTGAACCCAAGGCTGCATTATTTTAAAGTTTGAAAATTTACACTTTAATGTTGGCTTGTCCCAAAATTAATGATTTATCATCTCGATCTTTCAGACACTAGAGTGACGCTTTACCTTCTCATTGGGTTGAAGGAGGGACAGAGATACAAAAATGTAATTAGTAATAAAGAAATACAAAATAAAGGTTTCAAATAATTATCTTCTGATATATTAAGCATGCATTTACATGTTTACATCAACAGACATCAATGATCAAAATTACATCTGGCGAACATAGCAGACCTTAAAATTATTATGTACAATAGTATACTTCTAAACAGTAATTATTTATGATTTTGTTATTAATTTTTAATTCATATACTTCCAAGGCAGCATAAACATAAGTCAGATAAAATTAACAAGGATAACATTATCTGCTAAATACATCAGCATCTTTTGGAGCAAGTTTTCTTTCACATGAATAAGTTCTTAAATAGCTTTACAACTGATTGTTATTATTTACTGAAATAAAACACTTAGGTTATTAATGTACGAACTTGAACTACATATATAAATATTATCTACTGCATTATAATTAATGCAACTTTGTAAATACATATTTTTAAGAATAATACAAACCACATTAAATAAACATACCACTTAAACTGAAAAAGATTTCTTTGCCAAATACTGCATGTTTGTCGGAGGTTAAGTCACGTGATTTGGTAAGTGGAGTGATCTATCGTCTGGCATAAGGTCAATTATCTTTAAAAGTGTTAAAATTATTATAAGTAAACAAACAAAAAAACCATTAACCATCATTGTTTCTGGTACCTAAAGTTGGCGACATTTTAATAAGAGGAATTAATCTCTACCAAAAATTGGAAGACAAAAATACTCCATTCATATCAGGTCAATCTAATACAATTTGCTGAGAGGCCCACAGTGGTTGGCTATTTCCTGTTTTAAATTTTGACTTGTATCACAAAATGCATATCAAACTGGGAAGTGTCTTGCATCCAGTGCATGTTCCTTGCTATACTTCATATGCAAACTGTGTACCTGCATATATGTACATTTTAGAAGACATTGAAAATATGCAAGGCAACCAAGGTCACAGCTGTTTTGGAAGTCTATATGTCATGACCAGATTATTCCTGCACAGATCATCTGTGTTACATAATGTAATGATCAGTATTGAGAGATCATCTGTGTTACATAATGTAATGATCTGTATTGAGAGATAATCTGCTACATAATGTAATGATCTGTATTGAGAGGTCATCTGTTACATGATGCAATCATCTGTATTGAGAGATCATCTGTTACATAATGTAATGATCTGTATTGAGATCATCTGTGTAACATAATGTAATGATCTGTAATGAGAGATCATCTGTGTTACATAATGTAATGATCTGCATTGAGAGATCATCTGTTACATGATGCATTGATCTTTATTGAGAGACTATTTGTGATACATAATATAATGATCTGCATTGAGAGATCATCTGTGTTACATAATGTAATGATCTGCATTGAGAGATCATGTGTTACATAACATAATATTCTGTAATGAGAGATCATCTGTGTATGTATAAAAGTAATGATCTGTATTGAGAGATCATCTGTGTTACATAATGTAATGATCTGTATTGAGAGATTATCTGTTACAAAATGTAATGATCTGTATTGAGAAATCATGTTACATGACACAATGATTTCTATCGAGATCATCTGTTACATAATGTAATGATCTGTATTGAGATCATGTTATATAATGTAATGATCTGTATTGAGAGATCATCTGTGTAACATAATGTAATGATCTGTATTGAAAGATCATCTGTGTAACAATGTAATGATCTGCACTGAGAGATCATATATTACATGATGCAATGATATTGAGAGATTATTTGTGATACATAATATAATGATCTGTATTGAGAGATCATCTGTTTTCAGAGACCACATTTTGTTGCCAGAAGGATGTAGGTCTCACATGATGACTTTTGTAATACTTGGTGTCAGTTGAACACATCTGCATTTCATAGTTGTGAAAAATAATCTTTCCAATGTATGATGATAGGACAGAAAATTTCAAAAATATGAGATTAAGACTTGCATCATAAATTTGGCAAGGCAAAAATCTTATTCTCCCATCATACCCACAAACATGGAGAATATTTCAATAAATACATGTAGTATTCATATGTACTATATATGCAGGCAATAACTTACAGTTCTACACGATCTAGCTTGATTCCCCAGCTCTCAGCAGTCCTATTGCAGTCATTCTTGAGAAGAAAAATGCAAAGAAATTTCCACTAGTGAGTCTTCTTCAATTTGAATACATGAAATAGTTGTATGATAAGATATGAACTTAATGGATAAAGACATTATGTGACACAGTTGTATGACATGATATGGACTTGATGAAAAAAGACAATAATGCATATACTTGTTTATAAGCTGAATAATTTAGAACAAATAAAAGCCTGAAAAGAAGGGAGGTCGACTTATCTACCAGACAAGGTCTAAAACTTGAAAATTTTTATGTTTTGTTATTGACTACTGGTATATATTGTTATCGTAGATTGCTGAGGACAAGATCACAGGCCTAACCTGAAACCCCCAAGACCTCCTGTACTGAAACCCCATGTGAATATAACCATCCATTTAGATGGAGTGGTATTCACAAGATTTTCAATGTGGTTGGATTTATGGGTCAACTTATGCATGGGTCATACACTTATTAATGTTTGACCTATTCAATTTGGAGGGGGTTGGGGCTGGCTCATACATGAACTGACTTATTCACGAGCATATACAGTTTGTGAAATAGTTGTATGGCATGAAATAAATTCATAGGCTATTCTAGAATCAGCACGATTACTATAGCTACTCATGTATAAATGCACCACAATCTGTTGTTACATAATGCACAGTAGATCCAGCTCTATGAAGTTTGTTAGGTGTAATCAGTAGAATAAAAAAACACATAGACCCTATCTTCTAATGCATAATGTGATGGCAGATCAGGGTCTATGCTGTTTGCAGTTGGAACTGACTTGTAAGTGAGTTTATATGTCATTCTCATAACTGGTCAAATTGGACGTCTATGGGAATTGCTGGAAAAAATGTCAGACTAGTTTATGATATTGATCCTTACTGGATAAAGAACGTGAAGCTGAAATATATGAATAAATGTAAAGAACAAGTTTAGAGTGCTTGGGAATATGCCATATCAAACGAGTTCTTTACCTTCACTCAGTACAAACACAAATGTGGATTTGTATTTATAACATATACCCCCTTTTTTCACACATGTAATGAGGTAGATTTTGTTCTTAGTTGCATAGTGGTTTCAAAGTTTGCAGGTTAAATTTAGCATATGATTTTTATAAGACTTTGGGTTTATTCATCAGTGAACAGAATGAACAGTTCTTTTTAGTGCAGTCCTCCATAGGATTAAGTATATTTCCCTTGTGGCTTCGACAAGGAAGTTGTTGATTTTACTATCATATCATAGAGCAAGTTTTTTTGTACATATATAAAGTAGATTTACTTGATGGATTGATCATAGCATCATGACTGCTGATTTAATGAAGTAGTTACCCATCTCATGTGTGATAACAACCAGAATTTATAATGTATTAGAGTTTGAACCTATAGTCACTTTTAAGAGATCTTATCTGCTCAATGCTAACATTCTGAAAAAACACTTTTGAAAATGTTGAAGTGCACAGTTTTGGTAGTATTGAATTAAGCTAGCTGTGTGTTCTATCTGATGGCCTGATGACGTGTCCAGATTAGTTTAACATGGAGAAAATGACAGATGGTCCTGACTTTTTTTGTAACTGGATGGATCAGAAGACCCTAGTGTACTGGGGTCATACTACCAAGCAAAGTGGGTGACCAAGTCACTTAAGATTGTAATCTTTGCCTTGTTCTGTTAGGAAAGTGAAAACAACTTAACCCTGCAATTTTTTTAGAGGTACAATGAATGACTAGATTTTAAGATGCTCCCTCACCTTAGCCAGGTTAATTCCAGTGTTGTGTTGCATAGCTTCAGGCAAAAAATGTAGACATTAAGCCATCAAATAGCTGTTGTTGATATCAATTGTGCTGATAAATAAACTCTTGTACATTCACAGGCATGTGTTTTGATAGCTGATTGACCATTAACCTTTCCTGAGTAAGTTAGCAACTGTCATTGCCTGATTTCAGGAAGTTATCCTTTGATGATAAAAATAAATATACTTGTGTTTTGAAACTTAAACAATAACATGTAAATAGCAATATGTGTTTTAAGAATAGAATCAGTGATCTGAATATCTTAACTGCCACATGTGCATTATTTTCTTCATAAAATCAGAAACCATAAGCGAACCTGTTATGGGGAAATAATGATAGACATCGCTTTGCCTGGGAAGTACCACTTTATCAGTCTATTGTATGTTTTTGTAAAACCATTGGGCAAATATATTTAGGAAAATATAAAATCCATTGAAAGCAAAATCTAAATAATATGTTATTGAAGATAAAGCTTTAAAATGCAATGAAATGGATGGGACAATGCTGTGTTGTAGAATTTGAGAAGTGCAGTAAGGTCAAAGTTGTTTTCTGACTTCACTCATTTGACAAAATATGAGAAAAAATGAAGCAAAGCAAATGCTGTTTAACCAGTGCCTCACATTACTACAAGTACATAGATAAATAAAAAAAACCCTTAAATTTGCAATCCTATCAATGTACGGTTGTAATGAAGCTATAAATGTGTGGTTACATTAAGAAAACCCCTCTTTCTAAAAATAGATGCACCTACATGTTGGCTGTATCGTTTCGGTTGGAAAGATGGGTTATAATTCAAACTAACCTAACAATTATTTGCTACAAGTATTAATAATTTACAAACTTAAGACTGAATCAAGAAGAAAAACCAATTTTTCCTAGAAAATTATGTTTCTTCAAGAATAATTAGCTTAAGAGAACTACTACAGCAAATCCAGCCCCCCAGATACTACTTTTAGCGAACGGGAGCTAAGAGTTGTCTGCCAACCAATGTGGTGGTTGGGCAGAGTGATCTCCCCTTATGTATAAGACTTGGCAGCAAAGTCGAAGAATACATCAATTACTACTTCCACTTGTGCCAAGAAGCAAGGCCTCATCATGAGAGACCTCACAAAAGCCAGCATCTACGTGGAAGATATACCATTACAAATTGGAGGAGCTTTTCACTTCTAAGCAAAGTATACTCCATCTATGTTTCCAACTTTTTCTCTTCCTATCATGACAAAGGTCTGCCTTTACAAGTTGCTAGCACTTTGTCTTCATCACACATTTAGGTACTTGTATGGAAGCCTAAGCAATTTCACAAATTTTAAGAATGCCATTTCTGTCATTTTTAACTTTTAAATAGATTTTCATATTTAGAGTTGTTAACTGCTATTGTTTACAGACAGCCTATTGAGGAATAATTCGTTATACAAATACCCAGCAAAGAAGCCCATACAGGCTTTTTATCTGATTGATTCCAGGCTAATAAAGGTTTTTTGAAGTTCTCACAGCAAACATTAACTCTTAAAGGCTTACAAAGGCCAACACCATCTAACATAAGCTATACATGCTAAATACAGATGAACACAATGAGTAACACATTCTGATCAGTCAAGCTGGACCATGTGTCCTAAAGATGACTAATTACAAAGTAAGCATTTGTATATAAAGGCCCACACAACCAGCCACATCAATGTACAACTCTTTTTGATGAGTCTCAATACAAAAAGACAAAACCAGTCAAGATTTTCCATAGACAAAATAGACAGGGTTTTCCAAACACTAAACTAATCAGGTTTTCCAAAGCATTTGCTGGAACAGCCTACTGGAGAAGGCCCCTCAGCCTCCTTCTAGCCAAATCCCAATAACTGAGCCATCCAGTTCATATAAATGAGTCGTGGTACAAAAGATAGGTAATCCATTCTGTCAGAAGATAATGGCAAGTAATAATGTAGATGGCAACTGTCTGCCCTTGTAATTCTTACTATTTAATAGCATGACATAAGAATAAAAAGCCATCCAAAGAATGTTTTCAAAAAAAAGAAAAATGTACCTGGACTATCCAAGGTTAAACTTTTTCCTGTAATGCAGACTACCTGGCTAAGGATCATATCGTGCCATAAGCTGATATGGTGTGATGTGTAGGTACACTACACATATTAACATCTCAGATAAAATATATTTGAACTGGATGTTTAACAATTAAAATTCCAATTTTTATCACAATGAGACCAATAATTCATACTAATTTGATATCTGAACAGCCAGCTCTAGTTATTGTATGCATTGTTTGTTAATCTGTTGTGATATACATCTTTTTTCCATTAAATAAATTTCATTTTTGCATCAAAAGATGAATTCGGTACTGCCTCCTTTGCTACCAACATGATAAACATAATTTTCAATCAGACCATAAAATAAATAACTATAGAAAAGATGGTTCCAACTTTATCAAGTAAATAATATGACAATAATTTTCTCCAATGAAAAGTTTTCCTTTAAACTACCCCACCACCACCTCCCAATTATTTATTTTGCAATAATGTCCCCTGGCTTATCATAGGAGGAACAGTAAAACGAGTATCTAGTCCTGCCAGTCAATAATTATGTATTTGTAAATGTCAAGCAGACTCTGCCCATATCTGGTTAATTCATACACATCAGCTTCAAATTTAATTTACTCCCAAATTTTCCATATCCAGAAACAATTCTTAAATTTAAGCAACTTGTATGTTTAAATGCTATTTATAATAATGCAGAGCCTATATCATTTGACCTTTAGAAGTGAATAGTTTCACAGAACAAAATTATCATTTCAAAAATGCACAATTTAGCAAATACTGTTTTCACATTTATGACCAAGATAATATTACCATATTAACATTTTATTTTATAACTTTATGTAAAACTTAATTACGTCACATAGAAACATCCTATTTTAATGCACAATCTGTCCTTTATTTGATGAAAAGACCCTCAAACTTTTGTTCAGAAGACATAAAACTAACAAAACACATAAGAGTTGTCAGTGGGCGGGAGAGGCAGCAAGTAAATGCTGGTTGGCAGGAGGATTGTCTATATTTTCAGAGAGAGACAGAAACAGAGAGATGGATAAACCTTTTTGTCTTTCTGGAAGGCTTTGATTCAGAGGCAACAGAAGTTAATTCCCAATGTTAACATGATTGGGTAATTTATTTAATAGAGAAATGATGAAAGCTGTATTACCTTATCTTGATGCATTATCTTTACCATGAAATATAGTTTTGCAAATTCAATCTCTTGCTAATTTTGCACAATTTTTATGCATTTATGATTTGTAGCAATACAATATGACAATCACTGCAAACAGCTTATCGAATAATTAAACTTGCTTCATAAATTTCTTTATTTAATGAACAATCATGTAAAGTTACTCTGTACAATTCATGCAAGATCCTTTAAACAATTATACAAGATTCTTTAGTCAATAATGTCAAATCCTCAAGAAAATTAAGTAATATCATTTAGACAATCATGCAAAATTCTCAGATTCTCTAGTTAATTATTCAGATCATCTAGACAATCATGCAAGAGTCTCTAGTCAATCACGTTAAATCCTCTAGACAATTAAGTACGATCCTCTAGACAATTATATAAGATCTTCTAGCTAATTATACAAGATCCTCCAGACAATTAAGTAAGACCCTCTAGACAATTATACAAGATTCTCTAGACAATAATAAAAGATCCTCCAGATAATTATACAACATCCTCCTGATAATTAAGATCCTCTAGACAATTATACAAGATCCTCCAGACAATTATAAAAGATTCTCTAGACAATAATACAAGATCCTCCAGACAATTAAGATCCTCTAGATAATTATACAACATCCTCCTGACAATTAAGATCCTCTAGACAATTATACAAGATCCTCCAGACAATTAAACAAGATTCTCTAGACAATGATACAAGATCCTCTACACAATTATAAAAGATCCTCCACAAAATTACGTAAGATCCTCATGACAATTATACAAGATTCTCTAGACAATGATACAAGATCCTCCAGACAGTTATAAAGATACTCTAGACAATTATACAAGATCTTCTACACAATTATACAAGATCCTCTAGAAAATTATACAAGATCCTCCAGACAATTATAAAAGATCCTCCAGAAAATTAAGTAAGATCCTCTAGACAATTATACAAGATCCTCCAGACAATTATAAAGATACTCTAGACAATTATACAAGATCCTCTAGACAATTATAAAGATACTCTAGACAATTATACAAGATCCTCCAGACAATTATGTAAGATCCTCTAGACATACCATGATGTGAGAGACAATATTTCCCTTATGGGTCTCTATGTCCTCCAGTCCATACTTGACAATATGGTTGTTCAGCACAGTCCTGACAAGGCATCTGACTGACACATTGATATCCTGTACAGCAGTCACTGATCTCACAACATCAGTAGTTAGGTAGTGAACAGTGGCTCCAAGTTCCACAATCCCTCCATCTGATGTTATCACCTGGAAAACAGAAAAGACCAATCAACTAAAATCAGAGAGAAGTTTTTATCTCAACAAAATAATTATGATATCATTCATGGTAAAAGTTATAAGAGTTGCAACAATGAAGCAGTATTTACCATGATATATAACTTTGCCACCTCGTATCACCAACAAACAAGGCTCCAAGTGATTATTAAATTTATTTCTGCAATTCTGTCAACTATTGACACTTTCAAGTCCAGAAGTACCATATATACTCACATATAAGCCTAATAATTTAGGAAAAAATAAAGGTCTGGAAGAAGGGGGGAGGCGACTTATCCATGGGCCAATGTCTAAACTTGACAGTTTTTAAGTCTTTTGTTGACTACTGTAATGGCTGTAAATCTTGGGACATGACAAAATAATTTTTTCTGTGTCCTAAGACAAATGCATGTAAAAAAAATCATTTTTGATGACCCAACACTTATTAAACTGTTATAAAGTATTATGATTGATCTTGTTATTTTTTTGGCATGTGCATATTTTCTGATTTCTCCAACATGAAATTAAATAAAGGTAAATACAGACTTCTTAATTCACGGGCCAGTTGAGTTTACCCGGGAGACCAGGTTGAACAATAATGTACAGTACTTACACAGTGCAAAGCGTGCATAGCGTCACTTAAATCCTTATTTATTCCCTAACATATTAGATGCAGATTTTGCTTTATTCATTGTTTCCACCAAATTGCATTCTTCCAGATAACATTTCAGCTAGTCCTTAATAGCTGTTTCATTCACAGGGGCTCATATTTTTGCTTACAATTTACCTGTCATACATGTACTATATAATAACTACAAAGGAGGACACTTCTCTCATTTCTCACGCGACCCATTGAAGAATAAATGCTGTTATTTCAAGCTACATGTGTAGCATAACAAATTTGGTACTGATGTTTAGCTCAGGCATTCGACTTTGTATGTGTATCCAGAGTTTGGCTTACTATCATGCCTTTAAGGAATGCCAGACCATTTTCCCACGCAACTGATCGACATGGCCTTGATCGTGTCCGCTTAATATGCAAGAACAACGCGCTGAATGGAATACTGCCTTCTCATTGGCCAACTGAAAATAAGTAATAAATAAATGTAGGACATCATTTTCTTTTAACGAATGAGAGGACAGTATTCCATTCAGCGGGGTTTTACTTGCACATTAAGTGGGTGTGACCAGGGCCATGTCAAGCGGTAGCGTGGGAAAATGGTCTGGCATTCCTTAAAGGTATGATATAAAGTCAAACTTTGGATAGGGATACACAGTCGAATGCCTGAGCTAAATATGGGTACCAAATTTATTAAGCTTTGCAAAGCTTAGCTTGAAATATCACCGTTTATTCTTAAATAGGTCGCATGAGAAAGGAGAGAAGTTTCCTCCCTTGTAGTTATTGTATAGTACATGTACGACAGGTAAATTGTAAGCAATGATACGAGCCCCTGTGGTTTCATTTACGTTGCATCACACACTCACAAGTTACTCATTTTCAATGATATAAGCGGTCGTACAACTTGTAATATTTATGAAAAGGTACGCAAATTTAATTGTACAAGGCACATAACCAGCATAACTTAAAGGTTCACGAAGAGTGGTAATAATAAAGGCAAATATTCTCATTATAGATCAACTAAGATCAACATCAATCAATTTTAGTTTTGTGTTTTGGCTTAACAACATCATAACTTTCCACACAATGGAAAGCTTGATGTTTCGGCGTCTTCTTTGTTGATAGTTGGCGCATTTGTCTTTCATCTTCTGACAGCAATGCAGGCCATTTAATCATTAAAACCCTGAAACTGGCTTGTATTAAGAGGGAATTTTGACCGGCAGCTATACCAGTACATTGATGTGTAATTGCCAATTATTCCATAATATTAGCACGATTACCGTAGTTTTCTAAAATGGGGTGTAAGGCATACCTGTCAACTTTTCAAAAGCCAAGTAGGGAGACTGAATAAAAAATAAAGAGATTGGGATCTAAAATCGGGAGGTTTTTTGTGGCATTTTTAAAGCCTTGTTTTCACTAACTATTGATTGATCTTCCTGGTCCAATATGCATGAAATTCGCAAAAAGACTTGCCATGTCTCCCTGTGACGCGCCCTTTTTTCCCCCAGGACATGCCCTATTTTCATATTCTGGTCAGCTGTAGCCAAACTGCACAACAGCTAAAGGTTAGTCTTAAATAAGCAAGCAAGAAACCCAATGCGACTAATTAAAAGTTAATCCTTATCGATGCAACTATTTTGTGAAAACGACTGGCCCTCTGTCATAATTCAAAGAAACCATGTTCTACACTACTGTGTGTCATGCAAGCTCCAGCAATTGATTGGCAAATAAAGGATTCCCAATTTTGTTAAACGAAAGGTACCTAAATAGGCAGCCTCACGGTACCATACATGTGGCAATTATTTTCCCCTAGTTGCATATCCAACCTTATTCCCTTATTGTCAACTCGTAAGGCATTTAGTATTGTTTACTATAAAACAAATGTATTCTGAATTAGTTTTTTGAGGACACATTTGCTGTGTGGTATGTATTTCCATTCCTTCTTTTAATTTAACGATGGTAATTAACATTGGTATATACGGTATAAAAATGCCAGGTGTTCACTCGTGTAAGTTTCTTTGGTGGGAATGGCGCTATAGCATATGGAGTTACAGCATTCGTAGTGATCATTCTTGGGATTGAAATTAATTGCCGATGATTTTATTGTTGTGGTTTATTTTTTTTGTTCTAGTTTATATTTTTATTTATGTATTTGTTCTAGAGGTAAAAAACCCATTAATTTACGTGAGCAATGTTTAAACATAACATTCTGTTTAGTGAAGAAGCGAATTCTTTCTATTAAAGTAATTATTTCCTCACAACAATAATTCACAGGTGATACAACAGAACATGTAGGACTTTTCTTTTTTAGGAGAAATGAAAATCGAAGACATAATGTAATAATCAGGAGTTCTCTGCAAAAATCGGAAGATATTATGAAACCGGGAGGTAGGTGTGGAGCTACCCCAAAAGTCGGGAGTTTTTTTTTTTTCCCCTCCCAGCGTGCAAGTTGACAGGTATGGTGTAAGGCCGCTTACATCAAACTACAACTCAGCTTTTACAGTATTAGCATAATTTTCAAAGCATTATTTCTGAAACTTCATTATTGTATTTTGGAGATATCATTAAAGTTTAGCACAGTTGTGCCCATGATTCGACTCCAAGGGATGTACTTCATTCAGCGGAATGTACTTCATTCAGTGCATGTTCAAACCTACAATGTACATGCGGTGGCGACGTTATGTAAATATGTTCAGTAGCCTAATTGCGAGTGTTGAATCGAACCGTATTGTTGTACGTTGTGTAGTCATACTGGGATTACATTTTAATGAGTTAGGTATTTACAATTTCAAGGCAAAGTAAACATGTAATTACTGGTGTACTGATATAAAATGTCCAATGCAATAATGCATAAACAAACAATAATCGAGTCAAAAGGGAAAGGTAGTGTTACAGCAACTCGCGATTGCTAAATTCTTGTCATCGTTTGATCAAATTATACACAAATCTAAATTAGGCAGAAACAACAAGAAAACAGAAAATTCAATTACTTTTCAAACTAGCTTATACCATTTCTTTTTAATAATCATTCATGCCAACCTCAAGATAAGTATACATGTAATTTTTTTAAATATAAGTTTGCCTAAATAAATGCATTTAGAACTTACCTCGTGCATCTTGTGATGTCTCAGAGTTGAGGGTCGGCTTATACGCGGGTCATGCACTTTTCAGTGTTTATACCTGTTCAGTTTGGGGGGTCAGCTTATATGTGAATGGGCTTATACGCGAGTATATATGGCAATTAAATATCCAAACAGCTTTGATTTATCAAATTTTACATGTTATGGATACTTTTTAACGCAAAATTCATTATTCATTATTCAAATGACTGGAGAGCAATTACTAAGAAAGTAATAATAAATTCAAGCTCATCATGTATAAAAAGCCCAAGGTATGTGCTATAATACATATCATATAGGTACTTCTGTACCATGTCATGGCATCAGCAATAATACATAATTCTACACAAGTGTATGATACATATGCTTTCTTTAGTACTTGTTTGCATAAATTCCCTGCAATAAGAGTACAAACTTTATTCTTTGTACTGTGTGAATATCCACGGTTTTATGGTCTATAATGCTGGTCTTGACCAGGTACCTTGGAATCCATTAGTTTGAGAGCCACAGTAAGGAAGTTGTGGGTTTAATATGTGCCTGCTCCAGCTGCATCAGTGTGTCAAAGTGTTATGTATATTTAATCTATATTGCATGCTAAACTTTTGTCCATGATTGTAGCTGTACTTTAGATTATGGCCACTTGTAAAAAGAATGCTTATGTAGCATCTGAGTTAAAGGCTAGTCTTATCTACAATGAGACAGGGTTTTCTACTGGATTGCTTCAAATCCTATTACAATGTAGGTCAAGTGAAGATGTGAATAAATAAGGATTTGATAAACAAATAACTCATTCCTGGTTTAGATCAGTCTGTGGGAATCCATTTGTGATCAGAGTTTACAGTAAATGCGTTGTTGACATCAGATATAATTCGAGAGGAATTATTTATTTAAAATATTCACTAGAATTACTAAAGTGCTCGACATGCACTTTTGGATTAAAACATTACTTTGGATTATTGTGAACTAATTCAATGACATTCTTGATAGCAAGACATTAAAGACTATTGGAACATTCTATATTTTTGGACTTGTGATAGAGCGTTAAGGATTATTTGGAATTTAATTCATAATATTGTAAGCGTCTTTGAATTTTCATTTTTATATTGTAGGGAAATAACTTGTTGATTTTACTTAAATTGCTGGTTTCACTTTCTTTCGGTTACATATATTAAGATCTTGAGTCAAAACAAAGGAAAGGCACTTAGCTTCCATTTCCTCTGCATGATACACCCAATAATATTTTAAAATTGCCATTAAAACCCACAAAAACAAAAAACAAACTGAATCCACCAGCTGTATGTTCAAATCCACAAAAAAGATGATGTTTTTTATCAAAGCCTTGTTGAAATATAGAGTTCCAAGAAACACTATCATAACAACATCCACAAGAAGAACAATAAAAACTCTTGGTTCTCATAGACCTGCATGGTTACAGACAATAATTAACTAAACCTCTATTTATTCATTACAAAATTTATATGCAAAAACGATATGCAAGAATGCACTCTTACTTTAGTCAGTGTAAACCTTTTCAAGGGCTGGAAAAGCAATTTTCAAATTCAAGACTTTTTCCTGAATTCCAGACCCGCGTGGGAACCCTGGCTGTTTTATAATGTACTGGCAGATAATGGCCTATGTTGTTTGTTCTACTGATTACTTAAAAAATAAACAGCAGAGCCCCAGATCTGCAGGCACATTATGCAATGGTAGATCTGAATTTGTGCAGTGTGCAGGTGGGCTCAATTTATAAGCATGTGTTATGTTTTTTAGTATTCCTAAAACTGACCCTAGGTAGGCAGGCAAAATCGAACTAAAGATGACAACTATAATTTACAGAAATGAATACAAATTACAAAAATTAGATAAAATCATGTGCCATGAGTTAAAAAAATTATAGATATACATAATACAAGTACATATGGTAACTTTGACTGAATTATGCAAGATTCACTGTAACAACCTCAACTTTTGTGAAGCCAAAGAAGTAGGCTGTACGATTGTTTTATCACCCTGTCTAGTTTTATATTATTTTGTTTACAATCAAAACCTGGCTAAAATACACTGTCCCATATTACCTGTAAAGGAGGGACATGGAAAGCTTTCACTCTTGTATCCACTCTCTTCCACTTGTCTATACAGGGTATAATAAAGACAACACCTGAAAGAGACAACCATGGGTGATAAACATGCAAAATTATTGAAACGTTTCCCTTTTATCTGCTCCTCAATGAGAATATAATTAACTAACAGTCTTCACAAGATAAATTTATCCTTCTGTGAGATTATGAAGTTATGGTAATTACAGTTCGTAAACAAACAAAAAATAAAACTAGAGTAATTGTGAACAATTTGCTCATGTAAATAGACCCGTCTCTCCTGCATCCTACTCACAGTCCATGATGGAGATGAACCTATTGTTAATTAAGGTGTGTAGTGCGAGTACAATGATTTGTCAACATACACATTTGATGCTGATGAACATAACAAGTGCTAAGGTTCAGAGCAATCTGCTAAAAGGAGGCACAAGCTGGCCTGATATTGCTCACCTTGGTAGTTCACATGTCAATGTGTAAATGTAAATTTGCACAAGTACTAAAAGTGTGAGGGGGAAAAAAAAGCTTGGAGCACCCAGTTGCAAAATTATCTGTTGAATGTTGGTGTGATTTATTTTCTTTCCAAGTCAATAAATATAAATTAATTTACTGGCATAAAACAGACACATCATTTATACAGAAAGAATTGTCCCCTTGACTTTTCCATTTGGCTTGAGTTCATAAATGTTCAACCCCCCACCCATAAGTACATAAATTATTTGGCATTACAAGGGGAGTTAATCTGTACAGTCAGCATGGGTCTTTGGGATTGTCCTTAACTCCCTGGGGCCTGCCCCTTTAGTTAAATTTTAGAAACCATAGAGATCTGCACATGTTATACATCCAGCATCGTAACCTGGATTTCTTGCAGTCCCTTGGAACTTAGAACTAATTCACAACTCAGAAACTCTTCTATATTTAGTAACAGTAACCATATTTGATGGTAGATTGGCATCATCCGTAAAAACTTAAAACCATTCATGCCTATATGCAAGCTGTAAAATTTAATTAAATTATGTTGAGTAGTTTTTTAAAGTTAGTCATTTCAAAGATTTTCCATTTTTTTTTGTCATAGCAGCCATATGTAATAGTGAACTGGCATCATTTGTATTTATTAAATGAATGCATTCTATCAAATTTGGTCAATATCTGCCGAGCAGATTTTGAGAAGGTGTTTAACGTGTTCTCCACTAACAGCAGCCATATTTGATGGTGGATTGGCATCATTTATACAAAAGCTGACTCCCTCTATATCTGACCTGCAACAACTGTAACACAAAACTTTGGCGATGGGGGAAAATGTGACTGTTAAAATTCATAATATCATAAAAAATAAATGCAATGTTCATCTACAGGTAAGGACAATACTGTGAATTCATTTATTACCTAGGGCACCAATTTATGTGGTTTTGTAAATATTAACACACAACAAGAATACAGGTTTAAACATTTACCTGGACCTTTTGGACTCAGGAGTCTGCCCAGCCTGAAGACGATCAGTTTCTCATATTCTGCAACCACCTAAAATACAAATGTAGCACAAATTTGGCCAGAAACAACTGAATTCAAATTTCTAAACTTGTAATGTACATTCCTATTAATGAACTCATGATTATAGGTTTGTCTTTCTACATGCATAACATGAATTAGTTGCATGCATGTTTACAGATGCAACCTTCCCTATATGGTTTTTGTGTATCGTGAATGACAATTACAACATGGCCACAGAGGTCACTGAATGATTTCTTTTCTCCAGAAACTTTAGAAGCAAGACTAGTTCTAACCAAAACAGTTGCATTGTTGCTTGTTTGCGTAAGTACTGTTGATACTCGCTTATAAGCCAAGCCCTACTGCAAACTGCACAGACTCTAATCTGCTGTCACATACTGTACCAGCAGATCAAGGTGTATGTTGTTTGTTTGACTTCTTACTCCAAACAAACTATATCGACTCAGATCTGATGGTGCATTATGCAAGTACAGCTATACTTGACTTAAAAGCAATAATAATGGTAGTTTGATTAAAAAGCGGAGTACTGAATTCAAGCCCTGATCGTGGAAATTTTGTATTAAGTTTAAAATTATCTGTAACATAGTCATCTTCTATATTAAACAACATATTTTTGTCTAACTAAATGAGTTCAAGACTTCTGAGATGTTTATTTATTCAGTTTATAAGGTCTTTAAATGTTAAAAAGTTTATTATTAGAAATATTATTAAATTTTGCAAAGCAGTTCAACTTGAAATGTTAAAGATTCATATAAATGAATTTTTTAAAATATTTTCTTAAGTGAAAATTATTCTGATGCAGATGAATTTGTCCACTCATTTGCCCAAATCAACATATAATTTTCAAAGTTAATATAAAGTTCTGTTTTAATCATATAAAGGGTATTATAATTTATGCATACAAAATAAATACAATACTTCCTCATTATAACACCATTCAAAGTTATATATCAAGGCCTCTATTGATAATGAAGGGTGTTATAATTTATGCATGTCATATAAATACAGCATTCCTTCATTATAATACTATTCAAAGTTAATATAAAGTTATGTTTTAATCATATAAAGGTTGTTATAATTTATGCATACAAAATAAATACAATACTCCCTCATTCTAATACCATTCAAAGTTAATATCAAGGCCTGTCATACTCATATAAAGGGTGTTCCAATTTATGCATATGAAACAAATACAATACTTCCTCACTATAACACCTTTAGAAGTTAATATCAAGACCTGTCATAATCATGGAGTTTTAATTTAATCATATGAAATAAATGCAACACTCCCTCATTATAACACCATTTCAAAAAGCTATATAAATGTACCATCTTATAGATGAGGTTGCCTTATACTGATGTAAATTATATATAGTATCACTATTAAATATCCATATTTAACTTTTACATTATAAATAGTATCACTATCAAATAAGCACATTTGCCCTATACAATACATATAGTATCACTATCAAATAATGATATTTAACTTATATATTATAATCAGTATTACTATTAAATAACCATATTTGCCTTATACATGGGACTATTATTCTGAACATCCTTAAAATGATGGATTGTTACAGTATATTTTCACTGCTGTTTTATTGGCAATGCATAAAAATGGATAAATGAAGTTTTGCAGTATTTAGAGATTACAAATTAAATGACCACATTAACATGTGTGATCATGTATGCAAACATGAAAGTGTTTATATTTCTGCAGAACAATAAATGCATAAACCTGAATGAAAGTGCATACAAAATGTTTGATTGTAGGTGTATGGAAAATCCATGTCTCAATCCTTGATTGTATATAACAAAATGGCAAATACAGATTACCTTGTAACTTCTCCATATTGTGAATGGGAAGAGCAAAATACAAAACAACGTGCACAACCCTGTCACTACATAATGGCATATTCTGCTCAAAAGAGGTTGCTTAACTGAAAGAAGAAAAACTGATGGACACAAAATGCACAAGAAACAATTTCAGTTAAGCTCTCAATAGAAATGTTTCATTTGTCAATGACACACCCACACCCTATTAAAATATAGGGATTAATTTGAACCTTTAGTGGGAGGGGAGATGCATATCCAAATGCATCCTGAGCATGTCAAATGAACAACCTTACAAATGAAAACATTAAATAGTAGTTGGAAGACTTAGAGTTATGATCTGATAAATGATTTTAAAAGACTATAAGAACAACTAAATTCAGAAACAGAACTAATCATTATATAAATATGATCATATATACAGCTTTCAATCACTTCTGTAACAATAAAGTGCAGATCTTTTCCATGACTGATTGGAACTGATTTCTAAAAAGCCTTCTCTCACTTTTAAAACAACAAAATCCAGGTATTCTCCATGACTTTTTCTGGATGAAACTGATTACTTTAGGGTCATCTATGACTGTACCTGAATGGAATCAGCAACATTTTGGCATAGAAAATATCCATTTTAAGACTCTCCGATAACATCCAAGTTTTTACCTGAATTGGACATCGGATCATGCAATAAAACACAACATGTATTATTAGAAAGAGGTCAAGATAAATTAAAATACATTCAACTGTGTACATCATTTAAATGGAGCATATAAATATGTTTTGGGACCTATTATTTAACTGGGAAGGGGAAGGGGACCTGGGATTTTCTCTAGAGCCAGAAAAATAATAACAGAAAATGACCTACATACAAAAATGAACAGGAAAAGCAACACTCTATAATTCTAAAGAAAATCTTAAGTTTCAATTGACTTTCAAAAACATACATACACGGAAACAGTAACAGTGCTTGAATGGAAATAGTAACTTTCCAAGGAACCTTACATGATAGGTTTACCACTGTATAAAATGGTTTGAAACTTTCCTCAAGAAATGTTCCCAGTAGCCTAGCCAGAGTTTTTCAGGATGCCAGTTATGCAGTACATTTTCTTCCCTTTTTTCCACTGTTGACATGACACTTGATTTAGCTATTAATGGTTGACCAGCAGTACTAAGAAATAACCTTCTGGACAAGTGTTTTTGACGACTTTCCTGCAGTTTCCAAAATATCTGTGATTTAGTTCACTGTAAAAGGTGCCAATAAATACTTGCATATGCCCAAGTGACCTATTCAGTAACTGCACATCAACTGGCCCAAAAGTTCTGTACTTTTCCAATATTTCAGTAATCTAAGTCAAAAAAGCAAATGCATAATCAGCTAAATGATGATTTTTAACATATGATTTGCTAGAAATGATCCATCTAAAATGGCTGCTGAAAATTCCCGTTTTTAGTGACTTTTTGAAGAAAATGCCAGGTCTTTCCTAATCATAAATCTATATTATTCCTGACTTTTCCCCCATTAACCATTAGCATGGGGACCCTTCATAAAGCAAAAGTAATTTTTTTCAAATGAAATACTAGCTGGTTGTTGTATGGAATAATCATAAGTGATTTTACCACAATCTCAAGAAAAATGTGTCACTGCATCATAGCCATCTGTGTTGCTAGATGGTGCATTAAATTCTGTCACCAATTTCATTTCCATTCTGACATGACAAAAGAAAATATTCTTTTACAAATCACGTCATCAACACATTTGCGAATGCCCCTATGCTAAATAGTTTCTAAAACTGTTTGTATAAATTTCGTTAATGCTGGAATGTTATGTGCAACCATGATACCTTCTATTACTGTGTTAATTTGCCAGTTGATGAAGAAGAAAAAACAGACTTTAAACCTGCATTCGAAAATACCAGAAGATAATGTATTTCTTTTATAACTCATCCTAATTTAATTATGTCATTAAATTCAGATATAAGATTTAATATGATGAAGAGATGGTATTCAAATTTTATCCTCTTTTTCCACATCCTTGGGACTTGAACCTCTTCATCAAAATGTATTAGACTTCAAATGACAAGCTTGGACTAATACTCAAGGCAATTTTGTTTAGTATGGATATATTCATCTTCAATGAATATTACAGGTATTATAAGCACTTGGAAGGCATTTCATGTACATTTAAGACCCTCAAAAATATTTAAACTTTAAATTGTAAACTTTAAATTAAAACTAAAGTTTCAAAGTTTGTACATCTTGTGGAACCAAATCAGTATTCTCACTAGTAGTTGTCAGCCATCTTCTTTACAAGTAACACATTTTAACATTGTATCTTAAAAACCAACATTTTTGTTACATTGTTGAACTGACCCACTCATGCACTACTGAATATGAATATTCAAAAATGTGTGTGTATGAGATTGGATTTTTAACATAGCTTCAAAATAATTTCAGTCATATCGCTATGATGTCTGCAGTGTGGCAGTTTACAGTTATGTTCAAGCACTGAGGCATCGTGCGGCAGACATGTAGCACGATGTCCCACCCAGTCACATTATCCTGGCACCAGGCTGACCAGTCCTAACACTAACCTCTTAATGCTGAGCGCCTAGCGAGACAGCTGTTAGTACCATTTTTATAAGTCTTTGGTATGGCTCAACCGGGATTCGAACATGTGACCTCCCACATCAGAGGTGGATGCTCTAACCAGTATTCCACCGGATCAGTTGTTGTGAATGTAATTAATATAACCCTCTACTACAGTCCCCTTTTCTTGTCAGGCAAATGGATCCTAATTTTTCCTCATAAAAAAGTTTATACAGACTGAAAGTCCTGGACTCTTAATGTCTCAGGCTTAACAACAATACTGATTCTTGAACCTGTCAAACATTATCATACCAATCTCCACACCTATCTCGTTTGCTTGGTGAATCATGGACTGTGCTCTAGGACCACCATACGTAAAGATGGACTTGTATTTCTTATCAAGATTCTTTGAGTCATTATGTCGAAATCCAGACTCAAGGTCAAATGTCACAGATTCAAACTCCTCTGTCGGCAGACGAGAATATCTAACAGAGCTCATCTTTCTAGCGACTGGTGAGGGATTTCACTGGTTTTGAATAGTCAAGTGTCTTCATGCTCTATCCTGTTGATCTTTCTTGTGTTGTGTTTCATAATTCTGAACTTAGCCGAGAAATACTGTAAATCAAAATAATGAGCATTTAGTAAATGCACTATATTTGTGCAAATATAAAATTTTGTTAAATAATTAATTCATACTTACTGTCATAGTCGAAATAATGATTTAAAATTTAAATAAAATTTTTTAAATTTTAAAAAAATTATCTTTCTTAATTAAATTCACAACAATTCTGTGATTATGCAGTATTAAACTAGAAATGGAAGCCATCACAAATATCTTTGGAACAGTCATAACTGTCATGTAATGGACAGAAATAATCAAAGCACAGCTTACAGGTTATTGTCTACATTAATGTACTGAGTTCACTTAATTTCATTTTAAATCTATAAATTTGCCAAGACACTGGAAGAAACAAATAACCATATTCTCTTCACTTTTTTATCTCATCTTTAAGCAACACAGCACAACAAACTACATTCACATTTTTCTTACACACACATCAACAAACATCTCCACAGAAGGTTTAGGGTCCAAAGCCTTATGTTCTTGACCATCTTCCATTACCATCAACAATTTCATTACAGTTTCTTGTTTTAAACACCCATGGTCCTTTGTCTTTATACAATTAGGTCTTTCACTGACACTATAAGTAAAACCAGCAACACTTCAGCTGAAGCAGCAAAGTGTAGAAACATGTCTGAGTGCACATAGCTAATACTGATAAATTCTTTTCTCATTCTGAGCCCATGGAAAATGTCCTGCTCCATGATTCATCCCATGAATCTTGATATTCTAATTTCTTTATCCAAACTAAATACATTAATTACTTTCTGTTGGCCAGTCTTGCAAGAATCAGGCCAATCTACAGTCTTGGCACCATAGAAATTATAGAAAGTTGTCATCTAAATTGAAAGTGTATACTTAACACATAAAAATAGCTGATCTTGATGATAATTTATGATAATCAATGGAAGTCATATTCCTCTGACAAACAAAATAAGACCTAAAATTTTGGCACTATCTTTTTAAATATGGTATACAATAAAATGTGAGCATGCCATACATCACAAATGGATTTAAAATACAATTACCATATATACTCGCGTATAAGCCTGAGAATTTAGGAAAAAAATAAAGCCTTGAAGAAGGGGGGGTTGGATTATCTGCAAGCCAAGGTCTAAGTCTGAAACTTTTAGAGCTTTTCTTCTCGATTACCGGTATTTATTGTTACTGTTGATCGCCGAAGATGAGATCACATGCCTAATGATGCCACATGGCTCATGTGATATGTGCTGTCTTGAAGTGAAACAAGTATTTTTTCTAACTTTACTGGTAGGATAAGGAATGAAAAACATGTATTACCATACTTGACGTCTATCTGACAGATGTCCACCCACCAGAAAATGCAGCCATACATGTTATTTGAGCCACGGTGGTACGTGTATTTTCCAAAAGAACCGCCATATTAGTAATCTCTCAATGAAGTATTTAACCCTCAACTAATCAGTAATCATTAAACTCTGCGGTACCGTACAAATGCACGCTAGCTTATTTCAGTGTTAATATGAACAGAAGCTACGGTAAATAAAAAGATTTAAGAATTACGATACTGAAGGTATTTATGACACAACCATTTTGGTGTGAAGAGTCATGTACATGTACATGTACGATAGTCTTACAGCAACCATAGCGAGAGGCTCCATAGGGGTTTGTTGCACACGTGCCTAGGAAAGGTAAATAACAGGCAAGTAGCGTATACGAGTCAGTGTGATTAATTGTTAAAATATAATTTGAGGGATTTCTTTGACAGGTGTTTTAGAAGTAAAAGGCAGCCACAGTTAATCTTCTACTGTTGTTTAGTTGTTTGTATAGCAAAGTGGTTTGTTAGTTGTAGAGTGTTGTACAATAACAACCGGTATGCTTAATCTGTGGTAAATGCCTCAGGGATTTTGTAGCACAATGCCACTGAATTTACTAATACATACCAACTCTCAGACGTATTGTTTAATGAGATAAGGTAGTGGACATGGTTTCTGCTCAAAGTTATAACTGTCACAATACTTGAACAATGTCCACGCTGAAAACCAATCATATTTTGGTCAACTGAATCACGCTACAGGCAGTTAAAAAAACCCGATAAAAATAAATGAAACAATGATCCATAATTATCCAATACAAATTGACAACCAACCACCCATGGGAAAAATTACAGGATTAGGTATAAATAGGATACTACCACAATCAAAAATTATTTCAGTTTAATGACGACATATATGATGACAGCTTGCCCATGGCAGAAGCGAAGTTTTATGAACTGTTTGGCAATTCCGATACCGAGCCAGATTTTGAAGGATTCTGAATGTGATAAAACTTTTATAATTCAGGATTATAGTATTAGGACGTTATTATTTCAATTATTATTTAACATTGGAGATAAATTGTTTTTATTTCAACATATAAATTAGATTTCTTACTTTCATTTTCGTTAAGTTTGAAGATAATATTTATTTTAGTAATGTGATTTGCCTAAATAAACGTACTGGTATTTAGAACTCACTTTGTGCATTTTGTGATATAGTCGTGAACTTATGGGTCAGCTTATGCGCGGGTCATGCAATTTTTCCTATTTTTACCTAGTCAAGTTGGGGGGTCGGCTTATACGTGAACGGGGTTATACGGGAGTATATATGGTAAATCTGTGTTGAGTGATGCTTATCAAAGCAAAGTATCAAACCACACATGTAATTGGTCTTTTGATAAAAACATTCATTAGGCACAGGCAATTGATTAACAGGTGGCCTAATCTCCTTGTCTGATATCTAACCCATGCAGCTTCACCCAATCCCTTTACGATCACTTGAATTTTGTTTGATAGCCCACACACAACATAATTTATACGTGTTTGAAGAAATGGGTTTTAAAAAAGTTTGTTGACAAAAAGACATGTATAGAGGACTTGGCTGTTGTAATTTACATGTGTTCAAAATTAAAAGTATGCAGATTTCACCATCCTGAAGAAATCTAAATCAACCACAATTTATTTCTCATGAGTGTTAGCTTAAGTGATAAAGGTCAATGCACGTATCAGGTTTATTAGCCATACACATAACAGTGCCTGGAAGAATAACAAGAATAACATTACTATTCTCACTTCCATCAACATATATCTTCTGCCTGAAGTGATTTCAGTGATTTCAGTTGTGAACACATCATTCAGATTTCATGCCTGGGGATACAACAGTGTTTATGCTCAACTGGCCCTGAAAAGTAGATCACTGTAACCTACTTCTGCTGACAGTATCATCCTCCAAGCATAATGTAATACTATTTAGTGATCACTCAACAGTACTGCTCAACAGTTACTTGGAATTCTGCGTATGCAATACTATCCAGTCTAATGTATCTACACACTTGGTTGCTCGTTTGTTTACTCTGTCCTAACACTACACTTCATTTGCAAATACTAAAGATAAAAATGGACACATCAATAGAAATTGGGTCACAGTACATAAACAAAACACAATGCATGTTTTGTTCTGAGTCGCCATTCTATATGAATGCAGTTCAAAATGAACTGGGATTTATAAAAGTCTGGCCCACTGCATCCAAAAAACATCTATGTGCAGATGTCAAAGTAGAAATCTAAGTAGTTCAAATCTGTGTGTGTGATATGGAAATTTGGACTCGAATAGATGTATGAAACAAAAGATCAAGCATGTAAGATTAAATGGGTAGGTAATACAAGGATGCACTGATAAGAAGAATAGAACCTGCTATGAAGATTTAATGTTTATTTCATGCAGGACCTTGGGTCCTTAAGAGAACTGTAATATCATCTGTAATAAAATATTGATAAAAGGACATTTAAATATGCAGAAGTTCAGGAAGTAAATGAAATGGGCAGGATATGTGCCTTTAAATCACAAATTACATGGTTTCAATAACGAAGAAACTTGCTGTGATAACTTACAATGTTTTTATTAATATATCAGAGGAAACAAAAAATTCATTAGCTTTTGTATTTGAAACCATGAAGCTGTTATTATTGTATCCTTTCTCTATTCCTCATGTACATTTCAAACACTTATCATTACTTGCTGTATAAATATTGCTACAAAGACATACACCCATCAACACATATAAGCCTTGATACATGTAAGTCAATTACAGCAGCAGCTGAGTTGTGCAGTGAAGTTAAACTTAAAAGTATGATGAAAGTTTACTCACTACCCAAATTACATTAAAAGGCCTGTATCTCTTTATACTAATGTAAACCCAACCCCACCCCAGGGATTTTCCAGTTTGCGTGTCTGAGCATATTAGTAGACAAACGTTGATAGCTGAGGGTAAAAGCGACGAAAGAGTCGATTTAAACCTGGATAAGATCAAAGCAGGTTTATAACAGTCTAGAGCATCGGTATTATTATGAAATGGAGGCTGCCGACGTGGTCACTTCAGTTAGTATTGTAGTCCTACAATGCAAGACGCCTCCCCGATATGTGTTTTTGGGGTTGCCAAGCGTCTTACATTGTAGGACTATTAGCATTGCAATTTCACACCGAATTTCAAAACACTACCGTGTTGCTATATAGATGGGAAGGAAAACAAACCCAAGATCTAAACAGAGAAGTATACATTCAGCCACGAAATCCGTATCCACTTTACCTGACTGTGCAGTAGCTATCTAAATCCGTATCCACTTTACCTGACTATGCAGTAGCCATCTAACATAACTAATTTGTTCTGACAGTTTCGCAATATTCTACGATAGCGTGATCATTACCAGGGCAAGAACTGTACATAGACTGAATATGGGAATTTGTCATAATTCTATCATGGAGCATACAATACGATCGAGGAGCAGTTTTTGCGGTGTCTTTGTAATTAACTACAAAGGAAATATGTTCCTAAATGATACATTCGGTCACAACCCACTAATATGGGGTCGCTCACCAGTTATGAAGTGCATTTCAGAAAGTGACGTATGTAAGGTGAAGTTGTTTGCATTTAAAACATGCACAGTGGAGAGAATGTTGGCATACATATATGATACTTTCATGTAAAGTGGCTAACGTTTCTTTGGATATTGTACTTTTGGAAATGATCTTAGCACACCGCTAAGTAAAATGATTGCTCCCTTGTGCTCCAAAAATTAGCCTGAACTTGTCTAAAATACACTATCCTTGCAGCTATTAAAATAGGGAAAATGAATTTTGCCAGACTAGACAATACCAGCTTCTGAAAGTGCAATGAATGAATTACTAAATATATCAAATGTAAAAAAAAGTTATCGGCTCTCTTTTTTTTACAATTTACCTCTGAAATTCAGGAAGTGAAAATGACCAAGTGGAGCTAGCACTTTTTCAAAGATGCACGTCTGGAGTAAGGCCAAGCTGTACACTCTATAACCCATATTACACCCATAATTCATACACCAAAATAAAGGGAAATCAAGGTTCTTTGAACAATACCTAAACTAAAGGTCTTTTTTAAATAGCCAGTAGAACCAGTGGGGAAACCTGGGAAAATTCTTTTTCTTTAAAATTCTAACCCTATGAAAATATGATAATCGAGAGCACCAACTATTTTGTTGCACAGAAATAGCCGAGGTGGTCCGAATGATCCGCCCGAGAAATTAGAAATGAAGTCTCAGGTATCACTGGACAGTTTATCTGGTGAATTTTCATCCGACAATGACCTATTACAGAAAAATGAGAATAATTTTACACTGAAGATACAAATAAAAACAAACTAATGATTTTAGTAGAAAGCATGCATGTGAGATTTTGACTGCGGCAATCAGGTTAATTTCTTACACAACTGGTGGCTTTTATACTGAACCAACACTGCCACCAACCCCTCTTTTTTACATTCATTTTTGACAGCAAAGAGCTATTTTGATATTTTCCTGTGACAAGGCAGCTAAAAGAATCAGTATGTGCCTTATGCATGAATAAAGTTCACTAGTACTATAACAAATTAGCATACTATTCATCACCCCTCAACCATCTCGATATTTAGATATTTATCTCTGTAGCAGACATACATAAATACGTAAGCCAAAGTCGGCTGTTCATTTGCAGCCCAAGTTACGCATTTGATCTCCAATGCTAGTCTAACTGTGACAGTCACCAAACAAGCCAACCCATTTTCAAGCTTAACTCAAAGCAAATTTAAACCACGTTACAGATTTAGCTTCTGTGTGAATTTATAAATGCTAGGCTTATGATAATTAGGTTCATGCCTTCTACCTTAAAAATTAGGGAGGTGTCAAAATACGAAACTATCCTGTGAGACCTTAAGAATTTATATGACAGTCAGATTAGGGGAAACGCTTTTTAGTTTCAAAACTTTGGGCAATTCTGAATAAAACGCAACCTCAACATGTGTAAAATTCACAATCATCTGTTTCCTATGTTGTAAGGCAGTTGTCAATGATTGAGAGCCATGACATAGAGCAACAGCAATGAGACACCTTCATACTTTCATTTTACTTTCCACACTTAAACCTACAATTTCCTAATAACAAGTCAATGTCATCATCATTTTTATAGCTAATATATCCTGTAGTGTTAGTGCCTGGTGAAATCTGTGATATCTCACACCATCAATAGTACTACCGTATATGCTCGAGTATAAGCCGAAGAATTTAGGAAAATATAAAGCCTTGAAGATGGTGGTCGGCTATCTGCGGGTCATGCAATTTTTCCTATTTTTACCTAGTCAAGTTGGGGGGTCGGCTTATACATGAACGGGTTTATACGCGAGTATATACGGTAGGCACTGTTATGTACCGTATATACTCGTGTATAAGTCGCAGAATTTAGGATCACATAAAGTCTTGAAGAAGGGGGTCGGTTTATCTGCGGGTCATGCAATTTTTCCTATTTTTACCTAGCAAGTTGGGCGGTCGGCTTATACGCGACCGGGCTTATACGCGAGTATATACGGTACCTATTTATGAAATCTCAAAATGTAGTGAATTAAAGATGTAAAAGAAACCAAGCTAATTCTCTTGTAAAATAACTGCAAAATGTGCATGCTAAGTACTTAACAAAATAGGAACGATGCACAGCACATATAAACTGACCAGAACTCTCTCACTGATTTCATGAAGATGATCAGATCTATACTAGAACTGAGAAATCTGATTCAGACTGTAAGGGAGGCAACTCATCAGGTAACATAAACTGTATGGACCAGTCTTTGTAAATTGAACCACACCATTTGGGAAACTTAAACAATGAAATTCTATACCAGATTCATCCCATCTGTTGATAAGACAATATGTATGACAATATGTATGGAGAATGTATTTTAAGAACACTATGAAGGTTCCCTTTGCATCATTTTCCCACTGGCCAGCACATATTGTTGCTGAAACTGTTGCTGAAACTGTTGCTATTTAGAGAAGTTTGTTTTTGCTAGTGATTGTAACCTGCATAGAATCAAATCTAAAGCAAACAGAAAATCATGCAAAGTAAAAAAGTGGAGGAGAAAAAACACAATGTAAAAAGGGACATCCACTTCACATATCTCTGGTTTAATACCTGATGATGTCAACATGTGTCCCACGTAGCACACTTCTGTTAGTCCAAAGTGGCATTTTTCCAGAGTCTGTGTCAGATTTATTTCCTGGCATCTCTTTAAAACATTTTTCAGTTTTCCTTCATGTTCTTCCTTCGACGTTCCCCAAACAATTATGTCATTTATATCAGTCTCCACCCCAGGCAGGTCCTCCAAACAGTGTGCCATGCGTTTCTGGAACACTTCTTGAGCAGATTTAATACCAAAAGGCATTCTTAGGTAGCAATATCTACCAAATGGGGTGTTAAATGTTGTCAATAACTGGCTTTCCTCATCCAGGGGTATTTGCCAGTAACCATGATTGGCATCTAGTTTGGAGAAAACCTTAGTTCCAGCCATCCTTGCAGTTAAATCTTCAATTGTAGGAAGTTGATAATGCTCTCGCTTGAAAGCTTGATTCAAATTTCTCGGATCTAGACAAATTCGTAGTTTTCTCGACTTGGGTTTTTCAACAACTACTAATGAACTGACCCATTCTGTCGGTTCATCTACTTTCCGTATTACATTTTTCCTTTCCATCTCTTCCAAAGCTAATTTAAGTGATTCTCGAAAAGCTGTAGGAACCTTCCTTGGTGGATTGATGACAGGTTTCACACTTTTGTCAATTGCGATATGATAGTTTTGTTTCAGGCATCCTAAACCTTTGAACATTGGAAAATTCTTTCCCATATGATTGTCCTTATTCCTATGAACACTGCAAACAACTTGTATTAATTGCAAATCTTGAGAAGCTTTGAACCCAAGAATAGGCGGTTGGTTTGTTTTTGTGATATAAAAATCAAGTTCTTGATTCATGCAGTTTAATTTGCTTCTGCCTATGACAATTAGTTTGTCACCAGAGTAGCTTGTGAGACAGGTCTTGGTTGGTTTTACTTCAACGTTGTCAGTGTTCATTGTTTCAAAAATGTGATTTGGAATGATGTTTACTTGCGAGCCAGTATCAATTTTAAATTTGACATCAGTACCATGAAGTGTCAGAGTGACGTAGCATTCTTTGTCACTGATTTCAGTGTTTGCCTTTGTCATTGTTCCTACAAAAGATGTTTCTTCTTCTTCACTTGATAATTCTAGCATACCATGCACCCGTTTTGTCTTGCAGCATTTCAGAAAATGATGCTGTTTTCGACACCTGTAGCAAGTTTTCCCATAGGCTGGATACCTACCTTTTGCATGTAATTTGCCACATTTACCACAGTTGAATAATCTGGAGTCTGATTTCATATATAACATTTCCGCTTTCTTTGGTTGTGCCATTTTTTTTTTTTTCTTCTTCATTTTCACACCATGAACTTTTGATGCAGCTGCTTCATTTTGCATACTTTGAATCTGCTTTTTGGATTCTTCGCCTGTTCTGCAGATAGCCATTGGTTTTTGTAATGTCAGTTGATCTTCTCGTAAAGTCTTTCTTTTACTTTTTCAGAATTAGTCCCACAGACAATTCTATCTCTAATCATTTCATCCTGTAGATTTTCAAATTTGCAGTTCTTTGCAATCAATTTAAGTTCAGTTACATATTGGTCAACCGTTTCATTCTTCTGTTGGTTTCTTGTATTGAATTTGTGCCTTTCTACTGTCATGTTCTGCTTCGGACTACAATAATCCTTAAACTTTTTGGTCAGTGGATCAATTTTTTTCAGCTCCATTGGCCACAAATGTAAATGTGTTGTAAATGTCTCTACCATCCTGACCAATAATGTATAGCAAAGCACTGAATTTTTCTTTGTCGTCGTTATCTGCAAGCGCAACATCTAAGTAAAACTGCATAGTCTGCTTCCACCTCCTCCAAGTTTCTGCTAGATGGTGGGAATCGAAGTCCATTTCAGGTGACTGATTGAGCTTTTCCATGATGTCACAATTAACACATTAACTTGTGTATCCAAATTTCAGTATCGTTATGGAGATATACTTCTTAATGGTATAAATCCAACTTATTCTAAAATTTTCACTTCTGACACCATGTTATGTTTTGGCACAAAACATGGTTTGGTCTAACTACTTTAATGGCTAGACTACAACTGCCTTAAACAGTAGAAACACACGCACACTAGTTTCTCACGCTAATATTATCATAGGGCATATAGGGTTACAACTGAGTGAGTATGGAGGGGGATTACCGCCATAATTCTATGCATGTATGTTCTAATCTTCCTTGATGCATTATTGTAAATGGCTGCTTGTAAGTGCTACTTTCATAATTATATCTATGTGTATTGTATTCTTTATTGATGCAAATTGTACGTGGCAGTTTACAAGAGCTACTTTCCTTCTGCATTATTGTAAATGGCTGCTTGCAAGTGCTACATTCCTAATTCTACTCATGAATTTTCTGTTCTTCGTTGACACAAGCTGTAAATGGCTGCTTGCAAGTGCTTAAATCTACTGTTCCTTCTGCATTATTGTAATTGGCTGCTTGCAAGTGCTACATTCCTAATTCTAGTCATGAATTTTCTGTTCTTCATTGATGCAAGCTGTAAATAGCTGCTTGCAAGTGCTTAGATCTACTTTCCTTCTGCGTCATTGTATTTTGCAATTTGTCAACTGCTGAATTGATTCTTTAGTTTGTAGTTTAGCAAATGCTATGTCAGTTATTAGAAGTTTTAATATTCTATTTATAAACTTGCTATATCACAAGTTACACAGATAGCACCTTCTAAAATCATGATTATAATGTAGCATCAAGCACGTTACAGGTTAGCAACGCGGAAGTTAGCATAAAATAATGCAGCATTATGACAACAGATGGCGCTGTGACACGTCAATTTCTTACAATACGACAGCTCCCCTGACCCTAGCAACAAGAGGTTATACCACTTTACGGCATATTTGGGCGTCTTATTTACAATATCATTGGATTATATTACCGCATTACAGTCAGCTGATTTCTCAGAGTATTACCATTCGAAAGAGAGCTGACCTGCAAGAAGCACAAAACAAATTAAATGTATCCAATTATATACAATTAGATGTATTTACACAATGTTATATTTCCGCTGACCCTTCCCACCCCATTTTTGGGGATTTTTTTGTGGGTGTAATTTACCGCTACCGCACGGTGGCAGAATAGGGTAGCCGCTTACAAGCAATGTTTAAGGTCCTAATTTGTTTATATGTTCTCATTCACAATGTTATCAATTTAGAGCATGTTTTATTATTTTAGAGTGCAGTGCAAATTCTGCCTTTGTATAAGTAATGACCTCATAAGACTGGAACAAACTGCAGATAATTGCACATCAAGGACATGCTTTCTCTTTCTTTATTCACGAGAGAGAGAGAGAGAGAGAGAGAGAGAG